>QPKB01000726.1:0-21362 GCA_003546025.1 Camphora micrantha
CTCAATATTTTATAGGGATGGGATGGCCCCACTTCAACAGCCCTAACTGAAGAGTCTACGTACTAGGGACCCTTATATGAAAAACTTGAACATAGATAATATGATTATATGACCCAGTCCAACTGGAAGGACTATAATATAATTGCAGCTTAACTCATCATACATACAAGGCCAACTTTGACTGCATTATCTATACCTAGAGTAGAAAGTTGAAAAAAATAATTACGTAGATGTTACTTTATTCGATGATCATAACCATCTCAAAATAAATGGTTTTGACAGTTATGTCTTACTGTTGATTTTTGCATATTATATTTTTCATGTCATGAGGAGCTGCTGTATGTTGGACAATAAAATGGATAGAAACTCAAGCATAATTGCTAGATGGTGGTGCATACTACATTAAAGTTTTGGACTTACAAGAAATGAATAATTCAAAACGAATATAATGAAGAGCTTTGGGCTTGTTTGTGCAACCATTTTTCTGCGAGGAAAAAAGCATATAGAAAATGGAAACACTTTTCTGCGCCCCAATAAAATCTACATTTGGTGCAATTGCTTTTCCACGATAAAAGCATAAAATGAACTGAGTTTTTAGCAATTCCATAGAAAACCCTTTCTGATGAGGTCGGATTTGGTTTTCCCCGCAATGTGAAACAGCTTCTCCATGGATTTGGCTTTCCTCAGTATCCCACAAACATGCCCTTAAACTAACTTAAGGTAGCCTGAGGTTAGTTTAGACATTAACATGTATTACTTTAAAATGGTTCCAAGTTGAAGAAGCTACAAAGGGGAAGCCAACAAAAAGCCTTTGATAAATTACTGAGAAAACATAGCTTTAAGTTTAGATTGAGTGAAGTAGATTTCACAAAATCCACCCTAAATGGTTGAAATAAGCCTTCCATGATGATGAACATCATATCATTCTAACGTGGAATCTACCATGCATACAGATACAGCCATAGATGGTAGGAAGGCCTAACAGAGTGTTATAGGCTGCTATTATAAATTGTTTATCATTTAAAACCTATAACTTCTTCCTATCATTCGTAGTGAAACGTGCATACAATACTAGAGAAGTTGCCGTCCTCTCACTTTCTTATAAATATTTATATGCAATTGAGAGTTGATACAGTGCACCACCACATTAGCTGTCCAACAAAAACCAGAGTAGCACAAGACTCTTGTTATATAATAAATAGCCCATTTCTACATCCAAGAGAAGAAGACAACAAAATAATACTAGGATTTCATGTTTCCCCTGTAGCTGTCTGTGGCTTTTAACTTCTTCCATGAAATGGAGTGAGGATTTGGAATGCAAATAATGTTCAACCATCAAAGTCACAACTGTATTGGTGTCACTTTGTTTCCACTAAAAATAATTGAATGATAGTTTCTGTGGGCCTGTATAAGCCCATGCCCAATTCATGTCAGTCCGTAAAGGAGCTTTGCTGCCCCGGGTGGACCCAAGTGTTAGCACGCGGGTGCGACCGCACCCATGTGATTCAAGAAATCCTTTAGATGAGCTCTTAAAAGATTTGATTTTTTTCATTTAACCTCTTTACTTGACCATATCGCGCCACCCAAATAAAATTTCTGGTCCGCCATTGTCTGCTGCATCAGTGATGCAAGGCTGACTTTCAGAAGAAACCGATATTTAGCACCAAGCAGCCAATGCAATATGTTTGGGCCAATTTTTTTACACCATGGCTCAAAAGAATTGTCTTTTAACAGAGTGAAATGGTTTGTTAACAAATGCATCATCCACTGTAAGCACATGGAATGCAGGTATAAGGGTCCATGACGAGATAATAATAATTGGCTTGGGAATTGAGACACAGAGATCACATGTGATCATATTTAGATGTGGAGATTACAACAAGTAGAGAATCCACGCTGTGTGGGAATAGCCACAACTTTCTCTTGTAATGATTTCTCACTGTGTCTGGATTTGCAAAGGAGAAAGCTACGTAGGAGAAAATCATTTTTGAAACGTTACTTAACTAAGAAAACAGTTATCAAATGGCCAAAGATCAATTTTAGGAGGGAGAAATCATTAATTTTACTAGAGAATCGTCCTAAGGAGCTAATCATTTTTTACGAGAATTCTCCACTTTACTTTTCTCCTCATCCAAAATAGATTTTGTGTCATTTTCAACTCTCAAGATTAAGAGTTATAATTGTCTTTTAAGCACTAAGAACAATAAATTGTGTTGGTTCATAGTTGGAGCATCACTTTCATAGATTGAGTGTTTTCAGTGCAAGTGTGTTCTCTTGACCGTGCACCATTGTCCTATTATTTATACTTTAGGTTTAATTAAAATATTCAAGATTTTCAAATAAATAGCTTTTTAAAAATAATTCATCAACTCAGTCACTGGTGATCAATGGTCCTCTAATGTAACAAATCAAATGAAGATACATTTGTCACTTCTTGCAAGGCCCACCTATATTCATAACAAAAACAAAGGGAGGGGATGAATGGGTTAGGACATAGATTAGGAGTTCTTCAATATCAGTACGACCAAATTGATCGTCAGCCCTTGATTTAACCCATCAAAGTTTATGGCTACATCGATCACAACAAAATTATTCGTGCAAAATACAATATGCCTGCTATGTCCAATATTAAAATGGAGATTATTAAAACCATACATGAATGAGAAGTTTGTTGGGCAGTAGTTTAATCTCCCCCCACAGTTGAAATGTCTGCCAACAACAGACAAACACAAAATTCAATGTCTTTGTGCTAGATAACTCAAATCATATCATTTCAAGCATCAAAAGTACCAGCCCCATCTGGATGCAAATATCTAATGTTGGGATGTCAATCCACGGTTTATAGATGCAGTGACAGCAACATCAAATTTAAAACTGAGAGGCTTGTTTTCGATGGCCTAATCAAAAAGTGGTCCTTGCAAACTACTATCGATGGTCGTTTATCATGTGTTCCATTTCCTTCACTCAGAATCCAAGGTCGCCCATCACTTCCATGTGATGTGCCTCAAAAAAAAAGCAATGAGCAGTGGCGAGTTTCATTTCACTTAAAAAAAGAATCATTACCTGCAAAGCTAGTCATATCACATGGCAAAGAAATCTGGACACTCACCCTAACACAATACAGAGAAAAAAAAAGTTAACTAACTAACAGTTATGGGGAATTCCACCAAGCCACAAACAAATGACATCTGGGAAAGTTGGGTAAATCTGATCTTGGGGAAGGCCTCTGTTGGTTGGTAGGAGTAAGCATGATGAGCAAAAGAAAAGAGGTTAACAAGATTTACTTGTCTACCATAATGATAATTGGCAACATACGACAAAATTCAACTTAGATCACAAGTTCAATCATCCTTCAAATCGGCTTGAGACAATTTGGTGACCCAACGCTTGCAACGTCGCTTTAACGTGAAGCCCACAAAGACGCCTACAGCAAAGCTGTGGCACAACCTTGAACATGTCCACAGAGAACAACTTGCCTTGCAAGAGATGTACAACCAAAGAACATTAAACCACTGAATTTGTAGTTTGGCATTGAGGCATAATGCCACAACAGGAAATGTGATTCTTTGAATTTCTTAACATTTGCATTTAATTTTTGAAATAAATTTTCTCCATTTCGATGACACATTATCATTGGAGAAGATCTGCATTGTTAAAAGCGAAAAGAACCAAACAATGAGCATCCACTTCACCATCTCTACATGCATGGATTTGGAACTCATGGGCCTTATGTTTTAGTTGCGTTGTCATTCTGGCCACCATGCATAATATAGAGTCACACATTAACACGCAATGCCAACACTCTGGGCGTCACTTCCACTTCCAAGTCTCATGATTCCAGATCCATAATTCAAAATCTTGAAAGTTAGCCTAAAACTGTGACTGCACAAAACATAATGTCAATACTGTACTCCCTCTCTCCCTCTCTCATGGTGTGCCTATTGAACTATTGAATAACATCGCCAACTGAGTGCCACCTCTGTGAGGCCCCTTGCCAAGATCCCTTGTGACATGCAACCCCACTTCAGTGAAGGATCTCCCTTATACAAACCACATGACCTCATTTTATAAGTGCAGCCTTTCTATTTCGTTTCTTTCTATTTTAAGATCAGAAATGGATAATTGTCTCATCAGCGCGTTCGAATCGATCAAGTGCCAATTCATAATGGTGGGTGTTTGTGAGGGTTTGGATTCATTGTTTGGCCCATTCCTGTGCAATAAAGTAGTCCCTTGTGTGGGATCACTGGATGGAATACCATTAGGCAGGGGGATGGAAAGGTCTCTGAACTGACCTAGGTGTGTGTATAAAAATGAGGACCATGGATCATCTACATAAGGCCCTAATGTTTAACATAAAGTCCAGGTTTTCACAGCTTTTGCATAATCAATCCAAAAGGGAAGCAAAAATTAGATGGTTCATCAAATTGGTCTAGTACCATTCATGTGGGGTGGGTGAGACAGTGAGCGTGAAGAGCTAAGATTCATCATAGGGGACCCGCATGGACCCCACAAGCTGGGTCATTCCAGACAACTGTGTGTTAAGGAATTTAACCTATAAACCAGTTCTCATTTTGTTATATGCTATATAGAGGAGTAAGGCAGATGAAAAGGTGTACATGTGGCTTAGGTTTGCCCCAAAGAACTACCCAAATCAGATCATCATAGCATGGATTTGAGCCCTAAAAGACATACGGGTGAGAACATGGGATACTTTAATTGAATCATAACATTCAAAAGAGTGTCACTATAAGGTGAGTATCAATTTACAGGAGGTAGTGTGAGAAGTTGGATTAAATCATGAGGCAGGTTCCACAAGGAGGTTTTGCACGTCACAACCTGCAAAAAAGTTTGTAGGTGAAGATATACACACATTTGAAAGTGTTCAGGTGCCTCAAAAACGTTAATGGCTTCAGTCTTTATGTCTTACAATTGTATTATTATTGTATTATTATATTTGAGCCTGGACACACCTGGACCGTGACCCAATTATTAACCAAGCCCAAACATGGAACCATGCTGAAGCCAACATCAATTGAACCCAAAAAAGGGTCCATATCAGATTTTTTTGGGCTGGTACTTTGAGTATCGACGTAAAATAGGAGTCCATTAAGCATCCTTGAACCAAGGACTTCTCTCCCCCATGACACAACATCCAAGAAACCACCATGTCTGCTGCTAATTGTAGAAAATATATCATTTATAACTCACTAATCCTATTTTGAATTCATCAATAGTTTCATTGCCATGATTTCCCAGCTGCTCAGCTTCTTCCCGAAGACATGATGACCCACATTTGTGTATTTGTAACTAGGCTCGCAACAGATCCTTTTTTTTCTGAATTGCTCACAGCCGTCAAATTGCAATGATGAAACATGCCATTACAATCCAATTACATGTATATAAGCAAAACCAGTTACTAGAGAGGGGACAGGTGGCCATGTCAATGGGCCATTAGCCCCAAGAAATTTAAGGAGTTTTAGATTTCTAATCTGCCCGAAGCAAGCTTGAATGGGTTGTTACCCATCAAATGTGAGGCTTTAAAATGAACCGTTGAAATGGAGATGATTTCAAAGCCATGGACCAAAAGGCTAGCAATGTCCAATGGTGTTAATTCTTGGGCGTCTAATGGTGTTGATTCTTAGTAGATGGATAACCACAATCGTCTTTAATTTTATAGGGGGCTAAAGCAGAGGACCACATGTCTAAAGTTTGCTCAGTCCATCGGCCCACATGTCTAACATTTGCTTAGTCCATCTACCGATGGTAGAGAACTTTGAGATGCAACTGCCCATATATAATCACCTTGCTGTGTACATATGTATGTAGAGCTTTGTTCAGATGAGAACACTTCTCACCTTTCTACATGAGAACCATTTTTATGAGGCCCACCCAAATGCATGCCAAGCCTGGAGAGTGCTAGGGATGGGAAAGTTTATACATGGATTATGGATGCCCTAAAGATCAACAAAATCAAATCATTAAAAATATGGATCTTGAGTCATCAGAGATCAACAACAGGAACAAATGAAAAAACTAGGTTTCATCATCCAATTAGTGAATAATATTTGGATGAGTGTCAAATTTGGGATGAATGTGAGACAAATCTCATAACAAAACTTCCATTTATAGTTATACAACAATGGGGGCTGCTCTCCTCAGCTGCAGCCCCCTTCTATCTCAGCTGCAGGCATGTGAGGAGGCTGCAGCTGCTCTCCTCACATGCCTGCAGCTGAGGATAATGAGGCTGCAGCTGAGGAGAGCAGCCCTCTACAACTATACATAGTAAGTATATACAAACAGACACACACATAATATATATATATATATATTCTGTGTATGTGTAAATTGAGAAAATGATTGGGATGGCATGCAAAGTTACACCACACAGGAACCCCCATTATCAATCCAACCCCCTCACACACTAACCAAAACAACAACCCCACAAGAATTGGACTCACACTAATTTGCAGGAATATGGATAATACTCATGTTTGGATTGAGTTTCACAAAAATTAACTTAAGAAACATTTAAACTTCAGGCCCTTAAATCAACCGTTCTAAAAAATCTGAGAGATAAATTTGCCCAAAATCATATCCACAAAGAAACCTTTCAACAAACAATCCTCCCATCATGGAATGCATCCAAGTGGTCCACAACGGGGTTAGATTTTTACATCTCACACAAGCAGTGAAAGGTACACGGGTACCTCTTAGTAGAACATAACCTATATACACGTTTGTGTATGAAACTGATTCATATGAATTGAGTGGTGTGCAAAGCTTCACAAAAGCCTCCAAGACTGCCTTGTGACCTAGGCTCAACTTAATTCAGCCATTGCAAATGTTTATTGTTAGATCACAATGTTACTGGATGATGTTTCACTGGCACCTACCCTGTAGTCCCCTATACATCACACTCACTATCATGAATCATCATCATCATGTCCTATCATGCGAAGGCGGGTCACTGTACATGCTCACTAGTGTAGTAAAAAAAAATCTAAAACAAGGAATCACAGATTGCTTCCTAACCCAAACTGAAGAATTCGGTGTGTTGTGTATTAAAAAAAAATCACTAAGTGAAAATTAGGAAGCATTCTAGAAGGGGATATCAAGGCACGAAGGCATGAAGGTGTTTTAAGAGTGTTGGTGGATAGCTGGCTTCCCATAACTTAAATGAGATTGATAGTAATCAAAGAATCGATAAATGAAGAGCTAAACAAGTGGATCTAGAAAAAAGAAAAGATTTTTTTTCTTGGAAGCTAAACTCACAAAGTTAATCCCTTAATTCTGAATCTTTGATAGACCATTGGAATAGACTCACAGAGATTGAACAATTTGAACTAGAAATACTCCCCCAGTGAACAACGAGTGAAAAAGTGGATACTGAAGAAAGAAAAGAGTTTTCACCTTGAAAGTTTAACTCCCAAATCTAATCCCATAACTTGAAATCTTGGATAGACCATTGGATTAGCGGCCCTAGAGATTGAACAATTTGAACTGGAACACCCCTTCTCCAACAACCCCAAGCACCATCAGCAAAGAAAAAAAATCAGGAATGAAGCTATCGAAAGATCCGTGCGCTAAGGGGTTGGTTTGGATAAGGAGTGAAGGTTGACAACACAAGTAGAGATAAACCTTCAACACAAGTAGAGATAAATTTCTGTTGTACGCATTTGAATGTGGACAATTTTCTCTACTTTTTGCTACACATCCTATTGACCCTTAAGACTTTTTCCCCCATCACTTTAAAACTCATTGAAGCTGTAATAAAGAATACAAGAATCATCTCCAACAAATGAATGCATATTGGTTACAACGTACACACATAATTGACTCTTTTTTCTTTTTTTTAATGTTTGGTTACCACCATGATTGAGGGGGAAAAAAACTTGCCCTTTGGGAAAGCTAAAGCAATGCTCTGAGCCAGCCAATCCAGGGAAGGCACAAAAGCACAAAACGTGCAACAGACAGACCCGGACAGCTCCATAAGCCCCCTCTGTTCTCAAATTCCAGACAATATGAGCATCTCTATAAAACAGAGCATCATTGATTGGAATCAAGCAATCCACATTCATCTTAAGCTCCATTTAGAACACCTTACAGCATCCCCTCATAATGATAGATAAGGAAACCAATCAAAAAGAAAAAAAAGGGTAACCCCAAGAATTTCCACTTGATGCCATCACCATAAGTTAAAGAGGGTCACCATCATTTCACCCTTTTGTTTTCCTCTCAACATTATTTCACCCTTTCTTTGTTTCACACTTGTTGTTCTGATAATTTTGTTGCCATTGTTGTTGTTGTTATTTTCATCTTCTACTACATATTCTTAATTTCAAAACACAAAACAACCTACAAAATGTTACACCCACAAGAACCCCACAACTCGCAAACGACCAAGTTCACGATTGGGATTAGAAATGAAGAAAACCAACCATCCACAGCAATTGGAATTAGAAACGAAGAAAACGATTGGATTCATGCTTGCAAATTGAAGGGTGTCTCCAAACAACATTGCTTTTGATTTTCTTTTATAACTATACTTCCAAAGAGAACAGAAAAGAAAGAACAAAGAACAGAAACAAAACCAAACCAGTTTATAAGGAGAGAGATTACCGATTAGCTCTTCGAACGACTACTTGGGCGTGATCGGAAGATAAATCAGAGCCGCTGAAAGAAGTGCTAGCGTTTCTGCTCGACTCTTGCGCTAGAGAACGAAGCCCTTGCGTGAATCTTTCCATCGTCTCGAACCCAACCCACAGATTCTCTCAATCTTTACCGTGTTCGTGCAGATTTGGCGCTTTCAACACTATCCCTTCTCATTCACCTCATCGATTTATATGTAACAGTTACAGAAGTTCAGAGGGAGAAGAGCTACGAAACCCCTTTTTAGGGTTTAAAACTTTTGCATCTCATTCCAGTCCTCAAGAGCCGGAGAATGAAAGACTATTTGACGAGTTTGCAGCCTTGCAGTGCGCGAGCCAAAGCGATTGATTATTTCATTTTATGGAGAGGTCCTCGGCCACGGGTCATAAATCATAATAACAATGGATTATTACTTGCAACCATGGTATAAAATCTCGGTCTCGATCGCGGTATCGGCCGTGCTGAAAAACCGATATGATATCAGTATCGGTCGCGGATATCGGTTCGTCGCGGTCGTCTCGTTGCTAATTTTTTCTTAATCCGAAAAAATTCACAAAAATATTCAAAAAATACAGAATATTAGAAAATGCTGGAAAACAATATTTTTTTTCCATTAGTAACAACAATAAATCAAAATCTCGGTCACCTTAAGTTATGAGTCCTGTCTGGATCGCAGTTCGTTGTCTTTTCCAGTATTTCATATAATGCAACCATTATTAATACTCGTGATCAAAATATTAGTGTAAAATATAAGAAAATAAATATAACATATCAATTATCATTTAATACTAACTCAATCATCAAATAAGTTGTGAAATTCAAGACCCTGAAAATGACATTAAAATCAAAAACATGATATGATTGTGAGATCGATAAATCATAAAGCACTTGGGCATCAAAAGGTTCACGTTTTACTTGAAATAAGAGGGGACTAGTAGAGTGTAAAGACTAGAGAGAGATTGGTGAGTATGAGTGTATTACACACTATTAATAATCCTTTAGTATCACAAATATTCTAACAAGTAACAATAATTTTTTTTAGAAAAAATAAAGATTTAAAAAAATCATTTTGAAAACTCTAAATATATAGATCTAGCATAAAAGTATGTAGATCAATCATTTACACACTATACAATGATCATGAATCATTAAAAGAACATATTTATGATGAAATCCCCAAAAAATGATATATTATAATTGAAATATAAAAAATCCGAAAAAAAAAATTGGAAAAAAAATTCAAAATCATGTGTATGAGTAGATCTAACATGAAAGTATGTAGATCTAGTATGATTTCTATGCTTCATTTAAAAAATTAAAAAAAAAAACATATAATAAAATTTTAAGTCTGATTTTCTCTTACCTTAAATAATATTTTCTTTCAAAAATAGATGTGGGATTTGAAAATATCCAAGAGGGATGTGTGATGGAGTATGATTGCTGCTATGGGTAGAAAAAAGAGACGAGAAGAGAGGAGAAGATGATGAAGATGAGGAAAAAGTTGAAAAAAATTATGTTTTTTACTATTTTTATCTCATCTCGGCCGATATTTTAAAAATATCGGCCGAGATATCGGTTCCGCCGATATAAAGATCATCTCGGCTGATATAGGCCGAGATTTTGGTGATGTTTACCGAGACTGATATCTCAATGAGATATCGGCTCAATACCGGCCGATACCGGTTCATATCGGCCGATATGAACCGGTATCGGCCAACATTTTAATCAATGCTTGCAACCAAGTAGGAATGAATATTTTCACCTATAAAAGAACAAAAAGAAAGAGGTTTGAAATTTATTTTAGGTTCCGATCTATAAATGAATTTGGGTCTAAAACCTAACTTAGATTTTAATTGATAAATGGATTTGATTTTGGGACTACATAGGTTCCCGACTCGTTGACCTAGAACCCAACATATAAGAGTCTTTTAATGTTAAAAACTATAGCTCAAAATCAACTTTTATTGGATATTTTTATATTTAATGCTAGAGGTACTGTAATAAGTTGAAAGATATCTTTATTTTAAGAAAAAAAAATTAAATTAAAATATAAAAAGAAGTTAGAATTAATTTTAAAACTAGATTTTGGTTTTTTAGTTGGATTTGGTTTCAGAACTGGATCCTGATCCTCCTATCGATATGAGGTATGGAATCAACTAAACAGGTTTCAAATTGGAATTGGGTCTGGAACTAGAACCATTATTTAAAAGCGGGTGTGGGTCCGAGTATAGTATGGTTTTGACCCGGAATCGTCCTGTTTCTAACCCTAGATTCAAGGGTTTCTACTTTCTACTAGGCTTTGACGCAACCCATCCCATGTTGGTCCTATAATGTTGGATCTGGACGACCGGACTCTAGATTCCAGATATAGACATTAGTTGGGCTTGACTTTAATCTATCTCAATATCTTCTGAAAGTTTTGATAGTACAATTTGATGAAAATGGCAAGATTATAAGGCTTGGATGTTTGGATGGACGAAAGAAGATGTTTGATTTTCTTGAAATAAAAGGAAATTCGCGATGATAATTGCGAAAGAATGAAGGATAAGACCATGCCTAGCTTGATTTCAAGATCATCACCAGCCCCACTCTGATAGCAGAAATTTAATAGATTATTTAGTGTGCCTTTACATTTACATATATATGTGGACTGCTGAAAAAAATAACAGAAGATAGAAGATGAGAGAGAACAGAGTTTGTTGAGAGGCTTTGAACCCACCAGTAGAATACCAAGCCAATGTCGTTTGCAGGCATACATCTCTGTTAGCCACATAAAACAAAATGAATCAGTAAAAGGGGGCAGAAAAAACAGTTCTTATGAGGCATTTTTCACAACTTGCTTGTTGCTGTTGTATATCTAGTTCCAGTCATCATCAGAGAAGAGGGCAGGGACATCTTCAAGTGCTTCCTGGATAGTGCTTCAGATTTAAGATTGGTCCAAACGCTACCAACATGCAATTGCAAAGAGATTAGACAAATCGCAGTTCAAAGAACAGAAGAAAAACATACATATAATCCACTGACCAGGAATATACATGGTAAGCTCCTAAGGCTTAAGCCACAATTGTACCAATGTAACTAGCTACAGTCTTTCAATTTGAATTAGTTTTGAGCATGATGCAATGCAAACATCATTTATATAGCCAGTGATCTGGATTCTGGATGTGATGAGCTCCTATTGTAAAGCTGAAGAAGGATCAGAGGATAATGGAGGGGGTGTTTTTGAAATTATCAAGCTTATAATACTTGCCATTTCATTTATTTTATTTGTTCATCTCAATTCCTTGTTTCCTAACTGAAGCTGTATCAGTTCATCTTAGAAGAAGGGTCATTCTGGGGTATGCCTGGGTAATCTTGAGTCTTGAGTTTGTAGATGCATGGCCTTTGATCAGGTTGCTGAGACTATTAAGCTGGAGTGGACTCAATCCCCATAGCAACAGTTATTTTTCAAAAGTGTCAAGAAAAGGTGTTCCCTTGACGGTGATGGGTTGGTGAAACGTGATCTATACTTTATTTAATTACAGGGGCTTATCTGTGATATGTCGGTTTAATTTGGACCATCTGTTATGAGGCTAGATCCGACAGTTGTGGATGTCTAAAGGTTTAGGGTTTCATATATTTATACTGGGTGGTGAGAGCATTGTAAAAAATGGTGAAATTGAGAGAGAATAAGAGAGATAGTGAGTGCTTGTACTCTTGTGGGAATCTCCAATAATGGTGAATGGCGTGAATCTCCCATCGACGTAGGCAATCTTACCGAACCACATAAATCTGTGTCTCGTAGATTAACTGTGTGATTGTCTCGTAGATCGTGCGTGTGTTTCCGATCCTAGAAGGAAGATAAAATGCAAATGGAGCATGAAGTCCATCCTGCTTATGTTGGTAAGCAGCATACCTGATCAAAAGATTTTATAAGAAAACAGAATATGGGACGAGTCATCAGAAAACCAAATGAGAAATGTTACCAAAATAATTAAACTTGAGTATAATCTGTCCAGCCGCAATTTACAGCGGGGATATATGGATCCAATTGTGTACCACAACAAGTAGACCTCACACAGCCAAAACAGATCATGTTAATAATCAAAAACACCAAAAGCTCGAACTATTAATGAATGGCATAACAAAATATATCAACAACTTGTACCATAACTCTCCATTAAGGTCCCAGTATGTCATCATTTCTTTTGTGAAGGAATTTCACTGTGGGTAATCCATCCTGCTCATCGATTTGACCGGTTTAACCTGTTTTTTCAAAATTTGTCTGGACGTCTGGTTTTGGGACCAAACTATAAAAAGGCAATTGTCTGGTTCTATTCAGAAAAACCTGGTCTCACAAGATTCCGTAACAATTCAGAAATCAGAAACATTGGTTTTTTTCCTTATGTGAAAAAAACAACCTCCAGTGGCCATAAGTTCAACAGTAACTCCAGAAGAAACTTTCATATCACCCACTTTATCTCTTCTTTTTTAACTGTTGATTTTCTGTTCTCATCATGCACTTTATCTTTGAGCTTCTTACTCTATGGGTTTGGTTCTGCACTTCAAGAAGCTGAAATTATCCTAGGCATAAGCAATACTATAGTAAGCTAATACTTGTACTTGTCATAGAAAAAGTTGATGAGCATTTTGTCTGGACTAGTGTTCAGATAGCATATAAGTCACAGGGATGGCCCAGATGGGTCTGAATTAAGAGTTCTGAAACTAGATTAGTCTTGCAGACCCAAAATTATAGTTTGCAGGTCCAATTTAAGTAAACCAAGCTTTTCGAACAAAATTTTCCAAATCAAACCCAAGAATAATGAAAGAAATACATATAGAAGAAAAAGAGAAAAAAGAGCACCAAATCCAATCCCAGAAAACTCACTTCTCAATTAATTAAACCTGTTCAAACTGGCACAACTAACTTCGTACTTTACATAACCATTATAATTACTAATGCACTCATCTGTTAGGAACTATGGACCATCACAAACTCCACATTGGTATGATATTGTCCACTTTGGGCCTAAGCCCTCATGAATTTGCTCTTGGACTCTACCCAAAAGGCTTCAAACCAATGGAGTACTTAGTCCAACTTATATGCCCATAATCTTTTCCATTTCTAGCCGATGTGGGACTTTGGTTGCACATCCCCAACTTCTTCCATAGCTACTTTACCACAAGTAAACTATTTTAATTCAACACTCCCCCCTAAAGTAACTTTCTAGAAATGAACTCAAGCTTCATCCTTTAAAGCTCGACTGCTCCTTTGGAGAATAGCTTTGAATATTTAAGTACTTTCATCCACCTTATGCTTTGTCTAGTAGACATGTAGCCGGTGTAATATCCCTGGGGTCATGGCACAAATCCTCATGTTTTAGAGCTTCACATTGCATGAGTGCCTTCATTTCCAAATTCCTCACCCATGGCAAGACCCTAATTCTAGGTAGCTCTTGCTTCACCAAAACATGAAGATCCATTGTCATTGGCTGGACCAGTGAGAAAGCAAGAGACAATGTTCACCAAATTTCAATCCCTGCACTAAATTGGTTTAACAATATGTCCGGTAGACCTTCTACGAGTTGGTACACAGTCCCCTTCAACAACATAATTTTCATCTTACTGCCTATGTTGTCAATCACAAACAGCATCATTCCCCCTTTCATCTTGCTCCTCCACTGGCAAAGAGGTAGAGTCCACCAACACCTCAGTTAAATTTAGTGTCTCCAGTAAGTTCACACCATTTCCGAATTAACATGAACATGGATATTATCACTAATACTCCCATTGGCAGCACTGTTCTTGCTATGGTAAAAGAACTTCAATACAGACAACATCCCTAGAAACTGGGCGGTCATTGGTTTGGGGATTGATACTGTAAGTGCCTAAAAATTACAGACTTAGTTAAGTAGGATTTGCTGTTAAGCTTCTGGAAAAGACAATAGCTCCTGAAACCTAAAGGGGAAGGAAGAAGGTCAGAGCCCCTGCCTGTAGTCAGCCGAAGGCACTCCGATGCCTAAGTTAGTGCAATCACTGAACAAAGGAAGAGTGAGTGGAGAAGAAGGAAGAGCTATGTGTCTATTATGTTTTCATACCTTTGGTGGTTTTAGCTCATGCATATATATAGACGATGGTCACCTTAGATCCATCCTTAGTGGAAATTGGTGGAGATACTGTCCCATTGGACCATACATCGTTTCCTCAGTGGAGGTAGGTGGAGGTGACGTCCCATCGGACCATACCTTGACCTTCTGTATCATTGTTGATATGATCGTCGGATAAGGACAACCCCTTATCTATATCCGGCGCCCATCATATTTGTCCGCACGTTTTGCAATGTAGCCGTACTTTTATTGATGCTGATTGACATTTAGTATCAATCTCGGTCAATCGAACCGAGGCCAGGGAGATATCAAAGCCAAGTACAGCCTTATTGTTGACGCATCTTGGCACTGTTGCCGAACTGCGCAGGGTCAGTACCATTATCAAGCTGTGTTTAGACCGAGACAAGCCCAGCTGGTACTTTTACCGAAGCTAGCTCAAGTTCGATACGAAGTTGTACTGCTACCGGGCTCCAAAGAGACCGAAATCAAGATAAACCTAATCGGTACTTTTACCGAAATGAAGGCTTATCTCGGGTATTGTGGAAATGCCCCACACAAATACGGTTTCAACATTTCTTTCTTTCATCATAGCCAATGAAAATGAATTCCTTTGCCATTGTTTCCAACTTGGTTCTTTCAGTCCAATGCATCAATTCTGTGAATAGAACAAAAACTTTTAACATTCTTCTTGCTAGACTTCTCCCCAGAAATCAGCTCAAAAGGAGACTTCAAGCTTATCAGACTAAGAGGCCTCCAATTTACACAGATACTGCACATGCCATTCCCTCCTCCGTCCAATAAGGCACTAGCACAAAAACCCATGTTAATTATGGGTTTGCTTAAAGATGTAGTATTCTATGTATGTTAAAAATGAGGGGATGAGAGTCCATAAGTGGAGGAAGTATATTAGTGGATAGAGAGTATGTTGGTAGTTGTAAAAACTGAAAGTAACTTTCGGTCAAAAATAGAAAGTAGAGTCAAAATTGGATCCAAAACCTTCTAGCTTAATATATTATAATAGGTAATTCTTCAAATGGACCAACTTCTACATATCTTTACTATGTGCCTAATCTCTCTCTCTATCACACCATTTTGTTGTAGCGTATAAGCAAAACTGAGTTCTCTTTTAATGCCACGTTCAAAACAAATGGAGAGAATTCTCAGTCCTTAAATTACTGCGCCTAATCTCCTTTTCAAGCACACCTTCAGTGCTTTTCTTAAACTCATTACATTTTTTATATACATCTAATTTTTCTTTCGCAAGAAAAACCCATGTATCTTGTATAATCATCAACAAATATGAACCAAACTAAACAATATAGCCAAGCAAATGGAATACCTCTCTAAGCACACCATAAAGCCTTGGTTTCACTCACCAATAAATTAATCACCAATTGAACTTTACTTTTGATAGGAGCCAGAAATCCATCATTGGGCCTTTTTCATCCTCCTTCCTATGAGCCATATTGACCCATCGAAGACCCTGGGTGCATCACATACCTAGCCAAGGAGGTGGATAAACAGTTATCATAGTACATCGCGCAGCATAAAAGTTGACTAAATTTTATAGCCGGACTTGCATTCAACCCACTCATCTTACCTGTATTTGACGTCATTGTATATGGGTTGGTCATGACTCATGAGTTAAAAAATTCCTGACCCACACTTCAAAACGGTTTGAACATGGTTTGACCTTTATGAATCTGATCCATCTAAACTCTCAATAAAAACCTAATTAAAGTGGCCATACAGTTAACCCCAAGGGATAGCTCAATTGGCCTACGACCACGGTTTGCACTCGGAGGTTGTAGGTTTGAAACTACACTAGTACACTAGGATTACAAGGGAGTTTATCTAGCTTCCCTTTGGGCCCGGAGGGATTAGTCCAGCCCAAAGGGTTGGGAACCCTCCGTTAGAAAAAAAAAAAAAAAAAAAAGTGGCCACACACTTTAATGTATAGTAGCTTTTTGAGCACCATTATTGTTATGAATGTATGGGCATCAACTTTGCTAGGACCCATAATAATTAGTTCATAATATGGCCTCATACACAAAAACCATTACATTTTTCTTAATTTGAATCAAATGTATTTAATAAAATGCTAGGACCCATCTAGTTTATATTTTCTTTTGCCTTTTTTTTCTTATTTGTGCTTTTGGCAATCTTTGGGATTCTTTCTTGATGTTACTAAGCTACTCATAAATTTCTTCTCATGCATTGAGATAATTCTATTTATCCCATTCATCTTAGCATGCACATCTCAACCACATTCATTTTAGATTACTCTCTTTTTGCCCTTGACAGGGAGAATTGAGGATGGCAATCGGTGGGTCTGGGTTGGATCTAGATTCAGAACCAAAGAACAAAAGCATCATCAGCTTCAGGTTCGCTCCCAAATCCAAATTTGGTCTGGATGAGAGGATTCGTATCCAAATCCAACAAAATTATCATATTTTGGTATTATTTATAGAGCAAGGCTCCTGTACAAGCTTTTCTTATGGTTTTACGGTACAAGAAATGATGTAAGATTTTCCATCCTCATCGTCCACCAAGAAGGACCTTGATTCAAAGGTGTTCAATCAAAATTCTGCATGGATTGCTATGGGAGAACTCTGGATTCGGATATTTTATCAACCCAGCCCAACTCTCAGACTGGAATTTTTAGAAGTTAGGACTCTAAATGATGATATATGGCTTGACTTGACCCAGACCTCAATTCAATTTGGGCTGTTTGTTTTCATGCCAGAGCAGCAATACTAATTTCTCCAAGAAATGCTCCAACGGAATTTGAACTTGGCTCGGGCCAATTGGGTTTGACTTGGGCCCCTCTTATTTGCAACCCAAAATCATGTACTCAACCATTTTTTACTTCTAAGGGCATGTTTGTTTGCAAAAGAGTAAAGTAAAGGAGGGTTGAAATAAATTATAACGGCTGGATTCTTTATCCGATGATGTGTTTGTTTGCATTAGCCCAGAAGGTAAAGTAAATAGCCTGCCTAGTTGGCAATTACTCCAGCAATTACTCCAACTTCACTCTTTATCTCTCACAAGTACTCGGACATACCGTGATTGAGTGGGGTAGAGTAACTCATTCTCCATTCTCTTTATCCAATCAAATACAAATTTTAAATCATTTAACTTTACACCAACTAACCAAACGCATACAAAGTAATTCATTTACTAATTTATTTCAACCCACTCCTCTTTAACTTTATCCTCCTATAACATCATACTCCTCTTGTATTCCTCCTCTAATACAAAACAAACACGCCGTAAGGAAGTAGTGGAGTTTAAAGTGGAGAGTCGTGGGTGGTTTGATGAGATAATGATATAAGTGGCAAGTTATATGGAGAGACTGTGAAATATTTTAATAAAGGGGGTAAATGTCAGTCAAAATTATAATTGATGGTCAAAATTAGATCCAATACCTTATAGCTTAATATATAATAATAAGTAGGTTTTTAATTGTTTATAGTTAGATTTGCCTATTTAAATGGTTCGAAATGCAAACAACTTATGAAAATGAGATTACTCGGCCGAATCACCCCTATTTTTTTATTCGGTCCTTCATCAGAATGAGATGATTCAGGAGAATCAAGAGTAAATTCTGAGATTTTTCCAACCATGGCCACACAAGTCCAGATTACAATCCAATTACACTATCCACATTCCCTTAACAGAACATAAACGGCTTGACCTCAGAATCATTTGTACATATATAATGAGCGAGCGTCAAAACTCGATATAGCATTTCAGATTGTTACAATTTGAAGAATTTGAAAGGCCAAGGGCTGTCATACTTTACCAAGAAAAAAGTACTTGTATGTTTGCATTAGTATTCATAGGAACTAAATATGGAAGAATTTGAAATAAGGCTTTACGTTTTTGTCTTATTGCCAAAAAAGAATAACAAGTTCTAAAACTTCTCAAATTAGGGCCTAAGTTTTCTAGTAAGTTTTCAATTAATGATTTTTGACCATTTAAAGGTATTTTTTATAGACTTTTTTCCTTGATTTTTTTAAATATCTAAACTGCCATTCATTTTTAAAGCCATGGCATATTTCCCGATAGCCACTATATATGGTTGATCAATGTAGGGACATTGGTTGCCATCGATCACTTTGAGGACGATGCTGTGAAAAGGACGAAGGAGAAAAATGACAAAATGGAAGGGGTTTTTTTATTTCAATTAATAGGAAATTTGGTATTTTAAAAAAAGTTGAGGGAAAAGTCACCGAAGAATAATATTAAAATGGTCGATTGTCCTTGATTGAAAGGTTATCAAAAAAACTTGGGCCCAGATTTGAAGAGTTTTTGAAACTTGTATCTTTTTTTGAAAATAAGACAAAAACGTAAAACCTTATTTGAAAATTTCTCATTACATATATAGGGAATTCCTAATCGAATCACCTCCACTGAAAGATTATTAAATAGAGATAATTAGCAAAAGGCTCCACTGAAAGATTATTAAATAGAGATAATTAGCAAAAGGCCCATAGAATTGAATCTATCCAGTCTCCAGTTCAGGCAAATTCTTTTTAAGGACTCTGGTCCAAGCAGTTAGACTATTTGTAGCCAAATGTCCTTGGATATAATTTTACATGACTATTTGCCCTCTTTCAACTGTTTAGGCATCTAATTTTTGAATTTTAAAATTTCAAATCTTCCTCTCTTCCCCTCAATTACAAGGTGGGCCACGATTGTTAATTGGAGAAGATCGTTGATTTCTGTGTTGGAATTGTGGCAAAGAACTCAGAGGATTCCTGACTCCTTGCTAAGGAAGACAACACGAACGGAGAACCCGGATCCGGATTCGCCGGTGCTACCCTCGCTGCTACGCCGGACTCGGGAGACCAAGAAATCAGTGTGCATATCTACAAGTGGACCATCACTGTGCTCAAAATCGCCAGAATATGAAGAGGAAGAATAGTAAGAAGGAAATAAAGAAGATCCAGATCTCTCCCACCCGCTAGGCTTGATGGTCGACGATGTGACTCGACGTCTCTCGAAAGTCCGGCGAGGCCCCCTCCTCCTTTCCCTCTTGGTCTCCTGCGGCGGCTCTGCGGCGGCAAGCGAGGCTTCTAAGGGACGAAGAAGAAGCAATCCTCTCTCGAGCGATGGTGGCAACGTCGTAGATTGTTCTGGATCAGGACTCCGAGCGGATCTCTAGAGATCAAGGCGCTTTGGGCGACAGGAGAGAAGATCGCTCCGATAATTCGGCGATGAGGATCGAAGCTTTTCACTCGATTTCACGTCTCTGTTGGTGCGAGATGGCGATGGCCATTTGGGACATTTCACGTTCTTACTCGATTTCACGTTACTCAATTTCCACCGTAAATACATTGTTTCATTGTCCCACATACATTATCTCGATTTCACGTTCTCGTTGGAGAGGACGATGGGGACGGCGATCTTTGCGGAAGAGAAGCAGCGATGGCCATTTGGAGGGGTTTTGTGAGGAGAATTGGGGAAAATTTGGGTTTTTTAAGAGGAGAAGAAGAGAAACAGGTGGATGTTTTATGTAGAGATAATTAGCGCAAGTCTTTTTACCTGGTTTTAAAAAGCCCCAAAGCAAATTTATCTTGAGTTTTTGAGAATTTATCTATGTTTTTGGCAGAATATATATGAGTTCCCGACAAAATTATAACTGAGTTTTTGGCAAAATTATATCTTCATTTGGAATATTTTAACTTTGAGTTTTTTGAATTAAGTCTTTCTGTTGAGGCAAATTGTATCTAAGTTTTTGGAAAATTTATCTGAGTTTTTCGAAAATTTTATTTGCGTTTTTTTTTCAAATCTATTTGCTTTTCTAATTTTATTTAGTCTTTCGAAATTTATTTGCGGCTTTTTCAAATTATTTTATATTTTTTTAAATTTTATTTGGATCATTTGAAATTATCTGCCTCTTTGAAAATTTTATTTACATTTTATGAAATTTATTTGCGTCTTTTTTAATTTATCTAGCTCTTTTGAAATTTATTGCATTTTTTTGAAATTTATTCATTTTTTGAAATTTATTTTGCTTTCTTTTGAAATTTATTTGCCGTTTTTAAATTCATTTCATTTTTGAAATTATTTGCTTTCTTTTAAATTTATTGTGTTTTTTTAATTTATTTCTTTTTTAGAAATTTATTTGAAATTTGTTTCCTATTTTTTGAAATTTATTTGTGTTTTTTTGAAATTTATTTGAAAATCTCATTAGTGGGATTTTATTAATTGTGACTAAATTAATGGGTAGTTGACCATTATAATGGTCTTATTCCACTAATTATGGGATATGATTTGAAGAAATGATAAATTAAACATTTTAGTTTTTCAAATTTGGATTAAGGACTATCACACTATAAGAAGATGTGCACCTAAGGGAAATAAAATGAAATGTTCAAGAACCCGTCGCCGAATTCCCCTATTAAATAAGTGAGGTATGAATAGGTGAACA
This sequence comes from Camphora micrantha, assembly GCA_003546025.1. Classification (NCBI taxonomy): domain Eukaryota; kingdom Viridiplantae; phylum Streptophyta; class Magnoliopsida; order Laurales; family Lauraceae; genus Camphora; species Camphora micrantha. The sequence goes on from QPKB01000726.1 coordinate 21,175, forward strand.
TATAAGATTGGTAATGTAGACGAGACCTTAAACTTTCCTAAGACTTGAATTTTTAAGATGTCGGTTGAGGTATCATTTCCTTTGCTTATTAGAACTAATTAACCACGAGATCTCACAATTGATTGTCTTAATCCTTCATTAGACTTGAGTACAAATTAGTTTATAAGAACTTATCAACCATTAATCAA
>QPKB01000727.1:0-21311 GCA_003546025.1 Camphora micrantha
GTTATTAAAATTGAAAAACCGGCTTCACAGTTCCGATGTGGTTTTCAGTCTCGATGCACGTTATATCCGAACTGTGAAATACGATTCGGTTACCGTTTTCCCAAAACACAGTTAACTGAATCGTTACACCCTAAATTTAAAAGAAGAAAGGGGTATTGTGTAATTTTATAACTTAAATAACCCCTTTTAACTTTTGAGCCCTAATCGTTAGAATAAAAGATGGAAAGAGGGAAAACAGAAGAAGAAGAAGAAAAGAAAGAAGATGAAAAAAGGAAGGAAGCTAGCAGCTGCTGGAAAAATGCACTTTATTCTTTCATCTGTCTATGTGAACATTTTAAATGCTACTTTAGTTTTTCGGAATTATGTAATTTGTTTTAAGGATATTTGGTTCTGATTTTTTTAACTTGTATTTGCATTTTGACAAAAAAATTATATGTATTTTACGTGAAAATTAACCGTATCCGAACCATCTACTATATTAACCGTGGTTTTAGTTTTTTTAACGGCTTTTAGCATACTGTTACGGTTCCGGCTTCTCCTTAACGGTTCCGGTTCCGAATCCGGATCCGGATCCACCTTGGACCCAGACCGGAGCCAACCCGTTACAACCCTAGTTACACCCCCTATAGAGGCCATTTAAACATTTCCTTTCCTCTGCCAAAGCACCTAATTATAAGGAAATTTCTTCTATCATGCTTCAAAGAGATCGGGAGATCTTACACTAAATAATACCGTACATTCAGGTTTAGTAATTTGATTTTCATAGCATCCATCACATTGCTTTCATCACACCTGATCTCTACACTTGGGAATTGGCTATCAACCTAAAAAAAAGTCTGATAGCCTACATATATGTTATAACAGCCCCTGCTACCTGTCCCGAATTCGGGACAGGTAGACTCAGGGGCTTTTAGATGTTGATATATATGGTCGAAGAAAGTTTGGATTTGCACAAATCCATACTGATGATGCCAAAAAATGGATTTCGGGCACCACCGGTCAAAGTATAGAAGAAATTAATGTGAAAATAGAAAGAGAAAGAGAGAGAGGTTATAGTGGTTCGGTCAGTATGACCTACGTCCACTTTAAGGTGAAGATTGTATTTCTCAGGTGTGTAGCGATTACAGAGAATACAGGAAGACGATGATAAAAGTTGATTGCAATCGCTTGCCCCTCAGTGCTAGAGGGGTTCTGTGTTTTATAGTCGTCCCCTAACAGATGGGGAGACTCTTCAGCAGCGGACGCTACCTTTTGGCAGAGTCTCCGAACCGCCCTCAAGTGACGAGGCAGATAAGATATATCCTCCGCAAGACTTGGTAAAAGCAGGTTAGAGGTAACGACGCTCTGACTTCGTATTTCGTAGATTCGGACCCGACCTACCCATGACGAGTGGATCTGGACCTCGGGCTCGACACGGACCCGGGTCATTCAGACCTGACCCAACATCGTGAACTGAATCTCTTGGACTTGACCCGTCATCATGGTTTGGGCCTGACCCGTCGTTGTGGACTGAGTCATTTGGGTCTGACCCATCACATACATGTACAGATTCAGACATGGGTCCTAATATATTTCAAAATCATAATGTTTGTTCTGAATTCAGACCAAAATTTCTATAAGAACTGAAACAGAGTTTCATATCGAGTTGTTTCCAGTATTGGGGGTTCTCATAGGCCAGGGTAACTCGAGCTTGATCCAGGCCCATTGCACATTGGGCTGGGCCTGGATATATAATCTGGGCCTGCTCAATATTGGGGGTGGGCTTGATTAAGTGGTGGAAAGCCCAAATTACGGTCCGGGCTGAATAAGGAGTGCTTGTAACTCAGTGACTAAGTTCTTCAAACAATTTCTTTGAAGCACAAAATAAGTGATAAAAAGCCCTTCTTGTCTAGGTCCAATTGGCTAGATGGCTTGCTCGGGCCTGACACTTACAGCCCATGTTGAGTTTGGCAGAGCTGTGAGCCGGGCTTTGACCACCGTATTCCGGATTCAGTCGTCGGCTGCTTGGATGTTCGGATGCCCATTAACAACTGTAACTAGTTGACTTGTACGGATTCCAAAACGAGTCTTGAGTTAACTTCTTTTTGTCTTTTCTTGTCCTCTTTGTGTTTGGGAAAAGAAATTTTGCCTATTTGTAAGTTGACTAGAAAGTTAGTCATGCGGTAAACGTTAAAGCTCTACAACCCAACAACCAGGACAGTTAGGATTGATGAATGTGGGCCCTCTACTACCGTGAATATGCCATCTTTTGCTATTTCGGTGATTGTATGGAAATCCATCCATCTTTTGTTATTTCTGTTGAATAGTCAAAATCATACTACAAACGCAGGGGGAATGTGAGTTTTTTTTTTTTTTTTTTTTTTCGGGGGGGGGGTGGGGGGGGGGCGGTTGATTTTGGTGTTTTTTTTTGACCTCGTGATGAAGAAAGACTACCCAGGGTGGGGTGCTGTCTGACCTCGTGATGAAGGAAAGACTACCCGGGTGGGGTGGGATGGTGGTGTTTTGATCTCGTGATGAAGAAAGACTACCCGGGGGGTGCTTTGACCTCGTGATGAAGAAAGACTACCCGGGTGGGCAGGGTGCTTTGACCTCGTGATGAAGAAGACTGGGGTGGGGGCGGGCAGGTGGTTTGACCTCGTGATGGGGCGGGGGGTTTTTTGACCCTCGTGATGATGAAAGACTACCAGGGGGTGGGGGTTTTGGGGTTTTGACCTCGTGATGAAGACTACACGAGGATGTTTGACCTCATGCTGAAGACTATATGAGGATCTCTCTAATGTTGTTAACTCATATGGGAGTCATCTTGATTCAAGCCATTCGTATATATTAAATTTGATATCGGTTTGAAACTGTACTATCACAGTGGTGCTATAAGAAAGTTTATTCAGTTTTCTTTTAGGTCCAGAGGGATTAGTTTAACCCAAAGAATTGTGAACCCTTCGATAGGAAAAAAAAAAAAAAAGGTTAAATCTGATATGAAATTAATCAATGCAGCCTTAGATTTTATATTCTTATTTTTCATACATTAATCATATCTCTTCCACAGTGGACCCATCTATAAGATCTACATAAACCATAGTGTGAATTGTTAGGCCAGGCAAGACTTCAGCGAATGTGGACCCAGGCCGATATGTTTAATTATCGAGCCAGAATATTGGGCCCAAATTCATCCAAAGAGCCAAAGGTTACAGCCCAAATCTGATTTGGACCGGGGTTGGGGCGGGCTTGTCGGGCCAGGGTTTACCGTCCATTATAGGATCATTTTTCAAACAAAAAAAAAGGAAAGAAGTACAATGAATGGAATGGCAGTCTAGTAGTAATGATATGTTATAAGCACTTTAATAAAGTGTATTTGTCATGGGCCATATCACATTGCCTATGGGAAGGCTTCCTAGCAGTTTTTGCTGATACACACCGATTTCAGGAAGTCTGGTTGGCCCTCTGGGTTAACAGACCTTTTTCTTATTCAATGTCAACATTGGAAGTAAAGATTTGACAAACTAGATTTTGAGTCTTTAACTTATCCATCATTTTGTTTCTTTTTAAAGTACCGAGTTCCAATTTTTCCAAGGTGGTGTCCACCCTAGGAATGATCCAGACCATCTGTCATTAATGGCCCCATGGATGGATGATAAAAACAAGGTATTATTACTCAATTGAGAGCTAATTTTCTACTCTGCGTAGTATATGGTTTGAGTGACTGGCGCAGAAATGTCCAAGGCTGAAACTTGGTACTGAAACATAATCCAATTCCATCAGATATGTCCAAGGCCCAATCCTTTCGTACACGTGGCTTGTTTGCTCACGGATAAGCTCTACCTACAGCTTGGATTGGGAAAGAGAAGAGATAAAAGAAAAGAAGAAAAAGAGAAAGGAAAACACAAGGGGACCATGAAGATGATTTAGACTTGAATCATGTGCAAAACCTAATCATAGTTCCTTCTGCCCACCCATTGTAAGTATTGTCCTCTCCTTGCATGGACCCATCACAAGTCGGTTGAAATTTCGGTGGCCCAGATCATCCCAATCTTTCCTCGGCAAGCTGTGTTACATATAGCATAAAGTCCCAACAAAATCCAAAAAAGAAGGCTGATCTCAAGTCTCAAATCATTCCGCGTTAACGCGCAAAACTTTTTCTATATAAACGTGATCAGAAGCCTCAGAAATGTATGAGTCATAGATATCGCATTAAGTGTGATTAAAACAACTGCACCATGGCTCTCTATTCATGCCTCTTCCTTGCCTTTCTCTTCACTTGTTCTCTTTTGGTGTGTGATTGCCTGAAGGTGGACGGGAAGGAGAATAGAAGCTTTTATTCTATTAAAGTTGGTTCTCTTGCACCTTCAACAACCTGCTATTCACCTAAAGGTTAGTTAGTAGTCTTTAAGTTTCTGAAATCTGCACCCTATTATTGTCTAAATGTAGGAATAAAAGGCTGTTGAATAAGGTGAGCGCCGAGGGGGTCTTTTCTTTTATTAAAGTTCTCCACAGAATTGTACCATTTTTTCTTCTTTGAAGTGTCAATACTCCAAACACAGTTAGCCTAAGCTGTGGTTTTCTTCTTGGGTCTCTGTACAAAACCATTTTCATTTTGTCAGCATGAAGAATTATAGAAAACAGTTAACGAGTTTGTATTTCCTTCTTCTAAAATAAAGGAAGGAAGGGCTGGACTAATCCCTATGGTTCCATGGAAGCCGAGTAAATTTCACATGACCTCAGTGTTTCGAGCCTCAACTGCCTAGAGCAAAAAGTTCAAACAGCTGGCCTAGGACAACTGAGCTACCCATCCAGGTGGGTTATGTCGGTGTCAGATCCAGTATTGGTCGGGCAAAAATGGGATATGTACACATGGCCAATTTATTACACAAAGCAAACAATCCTATCCATCAATCAGGATCACAGTCGGGCTTTTGATGGGCTATAATAGGTACAAGAAATATCTTATCCAAACACAACTTATGATGGCCTATAGGTGAACGTTTTCACTATATATGAATAGGTCTGTGGCAAGGCAGTTTATCAAGTCCCTAGGTTAGAATAGTCCTGGTGAAAACTAAAATTACAGCCCAAATCCAGCCCAATGTAGATTGGCCCATGACCAGTCTTTCACCAAAGAGAAGAAAGAAAAAAAAAAAAAAAAAAATCCGAATGTAACATGTACTGTGAACCTTCTATAAAATACAGACCTAAATGCAGTCCAGATGCTGCCCAATGTGGGATCAGACAAGGAGGTTGTTCCACTAACTCTTTTCTTAATTAATTAAATAGTAAGTTTGAAATAAATGAAGACAAATATACCTTCTATCCTTAAATACTAATAAGGGGAATATTCAAGTGAGGGATTCCCTCATCATAGGATGAGGGACACTCCACTTTTTGCCAAATTTTAAGTACAAAAGTATTTTTGTATTTTTTAGGAAGATTTTTTTTTGTACTTGAAACTTTCTAAAAAGAAAAGTGTCTCTCACCCTGTGGTGAGGGAATCCCTCATTTGGATATTACCCTACTAATAAATGAAAGTCCAACGTAATTGTATACAAGTTAGGTCCCAAGGTCTCTTAGATGATGGACAAGACAATGACTATTACTGGATCCAACTACTAATGTACGACACCAGGTCTAGCTCTAAACTTGTGAACCGGCACTGTCAATGGGCCCTGGTTTCTTTTTAAAGTTTAGCTTTATTTCTGCCTGGGCTTGGGCCATTGATGGATGTCAAGAAAGCTATATACCATTTGGATTAAAAACTATGGACTTTGATTGTACACGAGCTATTATTCTCTTAAGCTCCGTTTTAATGGGAAAATGTATTCAACATTTTTTTTTTTTAAAGAGCGAAAAAAGACACTCAAAGTTGATCTTCTACACACTGCTACTCTCTATATTTACCATGGTTACTCTCTAGACACCCTGTATTTTCTAAAATATCATAACCTCTACTCTCTCAACTTCTCTCTACACTCACTCTCTTTCTCTCTCCATCTCCCTCATAGCCTTTGCTTGCCTTCTGCCGCCGCCCGTGCCTGCTTTCTCGGTCTCTCTCTCCTCTCTATCTCCCTCCTCTGCCTCCCTCTGTCCCTCTCCTTGCCCGCCGCCCGCTCTCCCACTCCTACCCTTTCTTTCTCCCTCTCCTTGCCCACCTCCACCCTCTCTCCCTCTTTCTCTCCTCCTCTGTCCCTATCCCTATTTCTATTTTCTTCATGGAATTGGAATACACATGAAATAAATTATTTAAATGGGCTTGGTTGTTCACATGGTATTTAAATACATGGGAAGTAATTAGTAGAAATGAGCTGTTTTTTTTTTTTTTTTTTCACATGGAATTGGAGTACATATGATCATGCAGTTGATTCTTATGAGCTTGTTTGTTTTCATGAAACAAAATAAATGTGATGAAAAATATCTATGTTTTGATAATTTTTGCTCAAACTTGCAAAAAGGTCAAAACTAAAATTAAAAAAAAAAAAGAAAATGTGCATAACAAAGAAATATAGAATTACACAAACGTGCTTTAAATCAGAAAATATCCTCGCATTTCCCCCCAGAAATTTATATAAATTTGTGACCATGACCGAGAAATATGTGTTTTCATCAATGTAGGTTTCAATAACTTCGGACTGAGAGTAGTCCATCGGCACGGACCTTGCTCACCTTTTGGAGGGGGGAGGGCTAGCCACCATCAGATCCTCGGCCAAGACCAAGCCCGAGTCAATCTGATCCATTCACGCATCTCCAAATCAACCCAAAAGCTCCAACGTCAGTCCGCCTCCCTCCCTGCCAATTTGGGCATCCCCTTTAGCACCAGCAACTACATCGTGACCGTCGGATTCGGCACACCCAAGAAAGATATGACCGTCGCTTTCGACACAGGCAGCGACCTCACCTGGATCCAATGCAAGCCATGTGCCTTCAAATGCTACAACCAAACGGAACCAATTTTTGACTCATCCCAATCAACTTCCTTTGTCAAAATCTCCTGCAACTCGGCGGAGTGCACTCGACTCAGTTCCGCAACAGGAAACCCGTCCAGCTGCGACTCGGCCGCCTGCAAGTACTCCATTGAATACGGGGATGGGTCAACTTCTGCCGGCATATTTGGGCAAGAGACGCTAACATTGACATCCACCGATGTGATCCGAAATTTCCGGTTCGGGTGCGGTCAGAACAATGATGGCCTCTTTGGCGAGACAGCCGGGTTGCTTGGACTCGGTCGTGACTCAGTCTCTATTGTATCTCAAACAGCTAGGAAATATAGTCAAGTCTTTTCTTATTGTCTTCCTTCATCATCTAGCTCAGAGGGGTATCTAAATTTTGGGACCAAAGCCATCCGTCCCAGAGTTAATTTCACATCGCTGGTATCCAATCCAAATGCACCGTCCTTTTATTTTCTTGAAATGATCGGCATTAGCGTCGGGGGCATTGATATAGGGATCCCCCCATCGACTTTTTCATCTCCGGGCACCATAATTGACTCTGGCACCGTCATCACCCGCCTTCAGCCGGACGCCTACTCGGCGCTCAAGTCGGCTTTTCAAAAGGGGATGTCAAATTACACCATGGCTTCGGCGTATGAGTTGTTTGACACTTGCTATAACTTCTCTGGAGTGGACACAGTGTCAGTGCCGACGATAAAATTACGGTTCAAGGGAGGAGTCGACGTCGATGTGGGCATTTACGGGACCTTTTATGTGGTGAGCCAATCGCAGTTCTGCCTCGCATTCGCCGGAAACAAAAACCTAGGAAGCATCGGCATAATCGGAAACAGGCAGCAGCGGACCGTCAATGTTGTATACGATGTCGCCCATGGGAGAATTGGGTTCGGCGCCGGTGGGTGTAGCTGATGGTAGTAGTATTTGGCATATCTAATTGAAAACTCTCCGAGTTGACTCATGACTCTCCCAAGTCATCTCTTTTTGACAAAGGACTGAGTCAGAAATAGGGAAGACTCGGCCGAGTCATCTCATGTTAATGAGTTTCTTGCATTTGGAACTATTTCATAGGCATATCTAATTTTAAATAATTATGGTTTATTCGTAAGTAATTTTATGCATGAGGTTGGAGTCAATAATTTAAATGTGATTTGATACTTATATTTCATCTTTTACATCGATATTTGGACAACAAATCATGTAATGTGCAATGTTTTTTCTTTTATTTTCCTTATTGTAGTAATTTTCTTGCACATATAGATATATTAATTTGAATTGATTATCATGAATCCATCTAAATAGATATATGTTTATATTTTATGTGCAATGGATTCATTTTGAAATATCCTTAAAATAACTTTAAAAAAAAAAAAAAAAACATAACTCTCCCAAGTCTCCTCATTGACTCTATCTGAGTTGATTTTCTTGCCTTGTATGAGTTGAGTCCGAGTCACTAGTTTTTCAACCTTAATATGGCCGTTACTGGGGGCGGAACTAGTTGCCATGGTCCCCCCCATAGTTTTAAAATCCCCTATGTTTAGACCATGTGGACCCTCCATTTTGCGTGGATGGCTCCCCCCACCAAGTGGCGAATCTGATTATATGAGTCTTTGACTCCAAAAGTAGTGTACACAATCATAATTGATTTGTGAGAAAAAAGGAATAAAGTGAAGGAAAAGAAAGGAAAGGAAAGGAAAGAGAGAGGAGTTAAAGGAGAACAAATCTGCTAATATTATTGAGTGATTTATTACAGAAATGGGGATGTTATGCCCAAATCATCTACTCAATATCTAGGATACCCTTATCTAACGATTTTGTAGAAGAAACTTGAATATTAGAGGTCGTTAACATGTTTGTTGAAGACACATGGGAAGACAACCCGCTCAATGGGAAACAAGCCCACACACGTGCAATGGTGGACCTGGGATTTTCATTTGGGTGGTGCGGGCAATGGTCAAGTTAAAAAAACTAAATAATAAAATATAAAATTTAGGATGTTATTTAAGAAATTTCTCGAACCTCGTGGGTGCGGTCGCACCCGCATGGCTACATGTAGGTCTGCCCCTACACATGTCGGAAGGAAACTGACACACATGAGAAGATGTGGTATAGCCAGGGTTCGAATCCTGAGCAGCCAGGTGAAAATCTCACTCTTTACCACTCGGGTAAAGAGCCATTCTCAATTATTTACACTTGGTAAATATAATCGTACATAGTACAATACTGTTCTTTTCAACCATTGAAGCTCACATATAAAATATAAACCACTCAAAATTACTTTCTCATCGTGTTCTTTTATTGCATGAGTTTTTAATCCAATTAGAGTTATATCCACCATGGATTAAAAAATTGTTACTTTCTTCTGTTTTGGTTATTATTATACCTATCTCAAAATAAATTAGATGGGACCAAAACCTTTTAAGATGATAAAAACTAGTAAGACCATGTTTGTGAATAGTTTAGATTTTAAACATCACTCTCTTTAATTTCATTGATTTATATCAATGAGCATACTTTGTTAAGAGTCTAAAAAAAATCCCAAATATTATTTTGAGATTTTGGTGCAAACTGTGACCATTCCAGTCTCATTTATCATTTGTCCTTTCTTAATAAAGCAAAAGGGTATAAAAAAAATAGGTGTAAATTCATTAGGGTTTTTACTTTATGATTTGTTTAAGGGGGGTTCGGCGACGGGTCCCTAAACATTTCACTTTATTGCCTAAGATCAACAATCTTTTCTTATAGTGTGATAGGTCCTTTTTCCAAATTTGAAAACCTAAAATGTCTAATTTACCCTTTCTTCAAATCATATCCCATGATTAGTGGGATAAGCCATTAATAATGGTCAACTACCATTAAATTAGTCACGATGAATAAAATTCCATTAATGAGATTTTCAAATCAATTTCAAAAAAACACAAATAAGTTTCAAAAAACAGAAAATAAATTTCAAACAAATTTCTTACAATGAAATAAATTTAAAAAACGCAAATAAAATTCAAAAGAGCGCAAATAAATTTCAAAAAATGAAATGAATTTAAAAAACTCAAATAAATTTCCAAAGAAAGAAAATAAATTTCAAAAAGTGAAATAAAATTCAAAAAACACAATAAATTCAAAAAAAAGCAATAAACTTCAAAAGAACGTAGATAAATTTAACAAGACACAAATAAATTTCAAAAAATATAAATAAATTTCAAAAGATGAAAATCAATTTCAAAAGATCCAAATAATTTTCGAAAGATCAAAATAAATTTCAAAAAAATATAAATAAATTTCAAAAGGCTCAAATAAATTTCAAAAGAAGTAAATAAAATTAAAAAACAGAAATAAATTTAAAAAAAAACGCATATACATTTGTCAAAACTAAGATAACCCAATTTTCCAATTTAGCGAACAATGTGGCAAATTAAAAACTCAAGTCTTTTTTGTCAAAAACTCCGTTAAATTTATTTCAAAAAATACAAATCAATTTGAAAAGACACAAATAAAATTAAAAAACATAAATAAATCTGCCAAAAACTTATATAGATTTGTTTATAACTCAGATAGATTTGTTCCAGAACTCAGATAAATAGCCTAAAACTCGGATAAATTTGTCCAGAACTCAGATAAATTTCAAAAAACGCAAAAAATTTCAAAAGAACACAGAGAAATTGACGCAAATAAATTTCAAAATATCCAAATAAATTTTAAAAAATGTAAATAAATTTCAAAAGATGCAAATAAATTTCAAAAGATGTGAATAAATTTGCCAAAAAACTTTGTAAAATCTGTAAAAAACAAATAAAGATTTATTTAAAAACTCAGTTAATTTTTCCAAAATGGAGATAAATTTGTCAGAAACTCAGATAGATTTGTTCAAAATTCAGATAAATTTGCTAAAAACTCAGTTAAATTTGTGCAGAACTCATATAAATTTATTTCAGAACTCAAATAAATTTGTGCAAAACTCAAAAGAAGTTGAAAAAATACTCAAAACTCCAACAAAATTGATAAAAACTTAGATAAATTTGACAAATCAGTGGAGGACGGAGGAGATTAGATCAATGGAGTACAGAAGAGATCAGATCAGATCTTGAAAAGGCTGCATCACAGATCTACTGCTGATTGTGAGATCGGTTGGACACATGCCAGCCGAGAAGAGGGGTCTCATTCTGGGTCGGCTCAGTCCTAACCCGAACTTGACACTGGCCTGGGACTGGCCCAATTGCTCTTCTGCTTCCTTCTGCTTCTGCAACAGAGACAACCGCCCTTACTACTTCTTCTCTCTTCTCTTCTACATTTTGTTGTTGCTGCTCCATTGATCTCACAGCAATTGCAACAGGAATTGTAAGGCCGCCCTACTGCTTTTCTTCTCGAATGGAGGTGGCCGCCTGAACTGCTGTCCAGCGACGTGCGAATCAATCCGGCCCAAGTCTTCCATTTTCGGTTCCGGTAGCGAACGACAAGGGATCCAGAGCGATGAGGAATCTGCAATTGCAGGATCTGGATTTGTTTCCTCATTGATCAGGTTCCGAGATAGAACCTGAAACGCCCATGTTGCCCTTTGATTTATAGATCTCAGAAGAAGGAGAATCTGCTGCTGCTGCCTTTCAAACTCGGAGACGGATCGTTTAGTAAGAGGAGAAAGAAAAGAAGAAGACTGATAATTCCTGGCCGTCGGATCTGCGTCTGGCTTCGGGTTGGAGAAGAGGACGCGAGATCGGGTGGCGCAGTCGTGTAATAGGCGGCAGTTCCCAGGGCAGATTCAGACGGAGGCGGCAAAGCTATATGCGACATAGCCGGAGAAAGGGAAGGTGATTCTGAACGTCATAACTACTAGTTTGAAAATATGAAGGAAGATTCGATGCAGTGCGGTTTTGGAGATGGACGGTTTCGTCTTAGGGACGTCGCCGGAGATGGACTGCTCGTCTTCTTCCTTGTCACCGTCCAATCTGCAACCTGATCTTGCAATCCCAGCGGTAGAGACCCGGTCGTCTTCTTCAGTCAGATCTCTGGAAAACGTTGCCCCAGAAGAAGAGGGATAATGCAAAATGAAAAAGAGGGATAATCCAAAATTTGAAATTTGAAATTTTAAAATTTTATGCCTAAAAATGGTTGAAAGGGTAAATCAGTCATGAAAATTGTATCCAGGGACCTCTCGTCGAAATATGTCCAGATGCATGGACTACAGGCCTTAGAGGAAAAGTTAATGGACTGGAGGCCTTAGAAGTACTCTACGAGCGACCTTTCACTAATTATCTCTTTGTTTAAATAAGAGTCATGCAAATATGCAATATGCACTATAAGTATGCAAAGATTATAAATTGGGACTCTAAGAAAATTTTTTGAGGGTTCTTAGTGGAGCCTAGTTGTGAAGATTGAAAATGCTTAACGCCACCCTTTTCTTAGAAGCCCTCCCAAAGTTTCAATCCAACAAAAGATGGCACACCATCAAATTGATTAACAAAACTCAGAAAATTGACACTTAATTCGTTCACAGATTTTTGTAAGTGACCAATCTAATGGCGGGACAAAGTCCTATTTGAATGAGATTTTGTAAGAATTTGGGCTGTTTTGAAATGTCCTAAACTTTTTGATGAGTCCTAAAAAGCACATATTTTCACACACATTTTGGCCATTTTAAGGGCTTATTGATATTAAAGAGCTTTATTTAGTGTCAAATCATGTTTTTATGCATTTAGGGTCCATTGTAGTGCATTCATGCATAATTTGCTATGAAATACACTTTTTGCATAAATTCATGAAACCTGCCATTTTTGGAGATTTATTTTTGGAAAGTCGGTTATTTTGGGTGCATCAAGTACTCTCCCATGCATCGTCCATTTAAATTCCTTGCATAGAATTATTCTTGAATCCATTTGTTTTAGTTTGTGTAGGAGAAATCATGAATGGGACCCACAGTGGTGAAATTTGAGAGAGATCAAGGGTAGGACATCTTTCATGATGGATTCTCATATCTTGGTATTTTTTGAGTGTTTTAAAAGTCAACAATGGAAAGCTAGATTTGTGACGTCAAGATCAATAAAGGAAACTTTATGTTTGGTAAGATCTAATTCTTACTAGGTTTGAAAATTCAAAAATCAAGAAAGAAATTCAAGAAAGTAAAGTGTGCTTGGAGAGTTGACTAGTCAATCAAAAAATCTTGGAAGCAACCCAAAGATGGAAGGGGAGTCAAGAAACAAGGAAAGAAAGATCCCAAGATCCATTTGGACGTCCACATGGACCCCACACACCCCTATTGCACAATTAACATAGAAGCTTCTATATGTGTACAATTATTTTTGAATTTTTCATGTGCAGCAAGATGAAAATGGTCATAACTGAATCCAACCGTCGGATTGGTGCAATCCATACACCGTTGGAAAGCTCTTTTCGAGTAGATATCTTTAGAACCCAAGATTATGTCAATCGGAGATAAAACGAGGAAGATATGGCATCTGGAAGTCGGTGCTATAATTTTTACTCGGAATTGCAATTTTGCACAATGGAAAGCACCAAAAATCTCACTCACCTTGCTATTTCTTTGAAGACTTGTTGGCCAAGGAATGGACTTTCCAGCAAATAAGATTGCATGCCACAAACTTGGAACAAAGAAGGAAAGAAAGAGAGTAAAAATCTATAAATTGAAGGCATAAGCATCCCTCTCCTCTCTTGGGAAGAGAGCAGCTCTCTCTAGAATTACTACTACACTCCATCTTCTTCCTCTCTCTTTCTCTCCATTGAAGTCCTAAAGGATATTTGGCTGTAAATCACACTACACCCTTGGGTTTTTCATCTAGAAAAGTCTTCTCATCCTAATATGTAATTGTCACTGTTTATTTTTTTATTTATTTTTATCTTATGTAAGACTTTTCACGTTAGTATAATTTTTTCTTAATCTTTTCAATTTTTCTTTCTTGTGCTTGGGTGATTGGTGCTTGTTTTATGCTTCTTTTCTTGTCGGTGTTTGGATTGACGACCCAAAGGCCCTAAGAGTATGATTCAAATTATGACTCCGCTTAGAAAAGAATTTTGAAAGAACATATTTAAATTTATATTCTTCCAGACATTTAAGTTTTTGTTAAAACCACACATTACTTTTCTTCTTTTTCACCACACATTTAAATTTCTTGAACTTTTGCTTATTGTCTTTATTTTTATGATCAATTCAATTTTTTGTCTATTTTTGCAAAGTTTATGGTTGGAATTAGTTAGCATTGCATGCATATTCATATTGGTGGAGTTTTAGATATGTTTGAGTTATTGGTTATTATAGTATTCAGAACTGAATTTAAATTTGGAATCAGAGTTGTGACTTCTAAAGATAACAAAAATCAGAATCTTGGCCAAATATTTTTTGGAAGTTTGGATCCCAAAATAAAGATCAGAGTTTTACACATTGTTGCAGAAATTTTAGGACAGATTCTAAGTGAAAAGTTTGCGATTAGAGTCCTGATGAAAACACATTATTTTTTTTTGTGAAACTTGGCAAAATTAAAGTTTGATCAGTGTACTTTCAAACTTCAGAATTTTAAGAAAAAATAATTTTGGATAGATGGTGAACTAGTAGCTCAAACATGGCTGGTAGGACCCACCTGTATGCAGAATTTCTGCACAATTTCTGTTTTTAAGTCATGTTCATTCACTCATATCTCATTTGTTTTAAATCGTTTTTCACTGCCATTTTTTTTTTTATTTGATTCATGAATCATTATAGTTTACATTCCAGCTATTAAACTCAGTTTTGGGTTGCATTAGATTAGGAAAAATCATGCATAAAAACAGCACAGCGTACTGGTTTAACAAATTTAGAATTGTTTTTAGCATAGCATAGCACGCATTGCATTACTAACTTTACTAACTTTCTAACTTTAGTATAGTTTCTAATTTATTTTAGTTTTATTAATTTTTTATTTTTGGAAGTTCTAACTGCTAGGGATTTTGTATATTGCAATTTGACGGATGCATTATCATTTTAGCATCATTTGAATTTTCACACATGCATTATTTTTGAAATGCTTGAAATCTTGATTTTCTCATGCATTATTTTTATGACTTTTAGAAATAATGATTCATGCATGTTTTCGATTTAAAACTTGGATGCATTAAGTTTTGAAAAGAAGTTTTTCAAATCAAGCTTGCTTATAGTTTTAAAAGTTTCAAATCATCTTAGGCAGTTTAGGTTTTATGTTTTTAAAACTATTAGATTAACTTAAAACATGTTTCCAGGCTTGATTCCATGGCCCAAAGTTCCCCACAAGAAAAATACTTTGAAAATTCAATTTTTGGGAAAAGGGTGCCTAGACCCAGTTGACCCGCAGTGTGGTCGGTCGACCGACCTAAGAGGATTCAGTCGACCGAGCACACTGTAGGTCGACCGGTAAAAAAGCCGTTGGGCTTCTTTTTCAAACAGTCGGACTTTTGACCGTTAAAGCCCAGGTCGACCGGGCCTTTTACCAAGTCGACCGGGGACTCACAAAGACCCACTTTTTGGGTATATATAGTAGTTCATTCCTTTGAAAAATTAGAGGAACTAAGAGGCCCTCCTTGAGATGTTTTGAGGCCAATCAAAGGGGAATGAGCTAAGGGATGATAGGGGTCATTCGGAAAGCTAACGCTTGGTTCCATTGAGTTAAATCACTAAGTAAGCTTTACTTTTCTTAATCATATGTTTTCATGCTTTGATTTAATTATTGGGAAATCTTTTCTAGCATGATAAACTATGATTTGTTATGTCCTTAACATGTATATGTTTTGAATTAATTTATTGTTTTGGATGCATCACCTTGATTCAAACCAAGTAGTACTCAAATTGGTATATCTAAGTAAATCATGTTTTTAAAAACATATTTGAAATTATATGTAACATGATTCCTATACTTGGTTGAATATTTAGTTGTTGTTTTTCATCATAAGAAAATCACTCTCAAATCTATCTTATATTTTGGATTCAACAACTTCCACTACAACAATCTGCACTTTTGTCGGCGCTAAATAAGTGCAGGTAAAGGTCCAGAAAACGCCGGGAAAAACTATTACTGGTGATTTCTCTTGCGTCGGCAACCCGTGGGCATGTCAATGGGACGGGTCGGGCCTGGGCTTAGGTTGTCCAATCCCGTCTCAAAAATAGGACGGGCCTGCCAGGTGTTGTCCAATTCCGGCCCTAAATTGAACGGGCATACATCAAATCCCATCCCGTACGGGCCAAGGCTGGGACAGGGCCGGGCCTGGGCTTAGCCCGATCCTAGACAGAGGCAAAACATTCTCTAATTATTCTTGCTGTCACCAGACACCCGGTGTGAACCGGACTTTAAACCCTCCTCATTTTTTTCGGGCTTGGGACTGGCAATGAAATGCAACAAGCAACATGGTGGACTTAAAAACTTTCTTTTCTTTTTACCGGTGACAGTAGAAATCAGAAAATCAATAGAAATGAATGACTATCCTATAGGCTATATGGGTCAAGAAATGAATGAGTATAATATATGAGTCAAGTTAAAGTAATGTAGGATCAGTTAAAAACTTCTTTTTTTTTTTTACGGTGAAAGTAGAAAATAAAAAAATCAATAAAATGAATGAGAATGAGTATCCTATTTTCCTATATGGGTCAAGTAATTTAAAAAAGAAAAGAACGGAAATGTATTGTCCAAACCCAGCCCACTGGGCTCAAATTTTTTTAAAAGCCTTGTATTTTAGAGCTTGGGACGGGCCGGGCCTGAACGGGCTGGGCATCCTCTGCCCAGTCCCAGTCCCATTTTGGGAGGGCTTTAAAATGTATTGCCCAAACCCAACCCACTGGGCTTAAACTTCTTTTAAAAGCCCTGTATTTTAGGGCTTGGGACAGGCCGGACCGGGCTTTTTACCCATTTCATCCCGTGCCATTGACAGGCCTAGCAACCCGCCAAGAAAAGTACGCTAGTAATATCCATTGCTGGCGAAAAATAGATAGCGCCAGGAAAAAGTATATATTGTCGGCATTATATTTTGCCGGTAAAAGACGTTTTATTCGCCGGGCAAAGATGTTTATTTTTTCAATAATAAATTTAGAAAAAACTTTTTCTGGCTTTTTTTTGGGCCGGGAAAAGGTGTTTATTTTTCAATAATAAATTGAGAGAGAACTTTTTCCGGCGTTTTTTTTTTTGGTCAGGAAAAGAAGTTTATTTTTTAAAAAATAAATTTAGAAAAACTTTTGCCAGTGTTAATTTTGCGCCGGGAAAAGATTTACAATTTACAAAAATTCTTTTTCAAAAATTTTTTGCCGGCATTTTATCTCGTCGGGAATAATTGTTTTTTTAAATATAATTTATTAATTTATTAATTTGATTTTTAATTTTCTTTTCTTGTATATACATCAGTTCATTACAACTTCCAACCGGTGTCACATGAATAAATTGAAATTACGAATTCCATTATCCAAGACCAAATCTACTACACCCAACATCCATTTCCATTCCAAAATCATCAAAAAATGAAACAAGAAAATTAATTCCACTTCATATTAATATTCAAACATCCTTTCAACATTGAAAGCACTTTACCATTACCATTACAAAATTAAAACAACTGGTAACATTCTACTCAGTACCAACATTCAAATGCCAATGAAAATTTACATATTCATATATGATCATTTCCTTGTTGCATCATTCCAACACCTGCATCATTGTTTTAAAAAAATTCATTCATCTCATTTTAACATATAGCAATGTGTTACTCTGCATACTTGGCCTTCATGTTGGCTGCATCCTAGCTGCTTGGACTCTTTTAACAAAATTTTTTTTTCAATTTTCATTCAATCTGCATTAAAAAAAATTAGCAAGATTAACATATGATTAAGAATGTCATATGCACAACTGTTAGTGAAACTATATATAAACAAAGCAACTGAAATCAATTATGGAAACAGTGCAATTCTTCCGTAGAACAGAGAGATTCCATTAAATCAAGTTCATAGAAAAAATACATCACGGAATGAAATTAAAAGTCTTTGGAGGAATATAAGAGAAGGACACAAGGTTTAGAGCAATAAACTTGGATCTTGGATTTGAAAGTAATGGGGCCAGCATTGATGATTGATAGCATTGAAGATCTATCACATGATATATATATGCCTCCAAATCAAAAAATTTATTGGCCTGCTTTCCAGCTAGGATCGAGACTGACTCCCCTGCATCACAAAAGGCGGAACAAAAAACCTGCTTTCATTGCACATATGCCGGTAAAACATATCACTAGCTTTTCTTGAAAATAGAACTATATCATTAGCTTAACTATCAAAATGAGTGATCCTTAACACAGGAAAGAGTTCGCGGTTGAAAGTGATCAAGGAAAAGTTGTAAACAAGTCCATTTCTGACTACATTTCAAGTCTTAGTTTGTCTACCCTTTCTCCTAGTTCATTGTACTTCTAGAAGTTCAATTACTTTAGACTACCCAGTATATGCTTCGGTGTGGATAATATGTATTACAATATCAAAATCCAGCATTGCTGCTATAATCAAAATAGAGTAATGAAAACTATGCAGAAGCATTAATCACAAGAGAATGAAACAATAAACTGGTATGGAAATGCATGAAAGAACTTGTCAGAGTTATAAGTTATGTGTGTTGTAGTTGCCCAGTCCCACCCTCCCTTCTCTCCCTCCCTCTCTTTAATGTAGCTTCCTGATTCTATTGCTAGGTATCTAGTGAAGCTAACAGCAACAATTCACTTGGGAGTTATTCTTGTTTTTCCCATGCATTTTCTCTCTTTCATGTATAAAATTTGTTAGTAGTTGAAGATAGAAGCGGCATTTATACCTAATAAACTACAACCACAATACAAAACTAGGAAACATACCTGTCTGTGCATATTATTAAGCTCAACAACATCATTATCAATAATACCCAAGCGGCCTGAGAAGAAAATCCTATAGTCAAAATTGGGCAGTTCTAATATAAACAACACCAAAATGAGCTTCATAGACAATAGGAGGTGTTACTCCAGTTACAGACAAGACAAAAGCATCAATCAATATTTATGAGTATTATATCGACTCCGAATCTGAAATTATGCTATCAAGCAAGCGCAAGCAATTGCTTAATCAAGAAGCCCATGTATGAATGAAGAAAGTTCACATTGTCTCACGTCAGACCAACTATGGTTAATTGATCAGCATAATCAAATAGATAGTGCATTTTGATCATATCATTGGAAGATAAAGTAATCTAGAACACTAAAAAAAAAAAAAAAACCCGATAATGTGTTTGCATATAACAAAAATTGGTAGAGCAACAGAAATTGTGGCAAAAGTAGTCGTCTTCCATTCCATATCAAGGGAAATGAGCAATAACATTCTTCTCTAACCAAAATCAGCATCCAACATGTTTGGGTTTCTACCCTTGGGCCAGTAGGACATTCATAAAGAAAATGCAGGAAACTTGGTTTACATGATAAATTCCCACCATATATAGGCGTAAAGCTTTAAGAACCTAAAACTAAGGGATAGGATCATTTGAATATAGCTTACAACCTTAATCCATGTCCAATTCTACCCATCCTTTTTAAATGTTAAAAAAAAAAAAAAAAAAAAAAAAGCAGCAGCACCCATTACTATATATCATGAATATATAAATATATCTTTTAAGTGGGTTTTAATTTTCCACAGTTAGGAACATTACCAACACCACAAGCTGCAAGTTACAGCAAGGCAGGTGAGCCAAGAACTCCAGCTCCCACAACCAGAATTGAAGACTTCAAAAGCCTTGACTGCGCTGCAAAATTTCCATAGACAAACTTATCAAAATCCCAAATTTTGAAAACCCCAGATAAGATTAAGCTCATTTACAACAAAACCAACAAGGAAACTCAATGTCATTAAAAAAGAATTCAACTTCAATCAGTTCTTTGAAAAGAAAATGAGAGTAACTAACTGAATTACTACTAACCATTGACTCCAAAGGAAGGAAGCAATAGGTGGCTATGTCATGGTTTGAGCATGTCAGAATAAGGGTGCATATGTAAGAAAGCCATACTAAAATGGTTAATATTTATTTCCTACTAATGTCCAATGATGTGAATCTCTATCAAGAAAATGTGCATAAATTCAGGTTCAGTAGACTGCAAGTGCCCTCCTCCAGAAACAACAAAAAAAGAATGTCTTGATATAATAGAAACTAATTTGGGTGTTGCTCCTATGATAACAATTTCCAAAAGAAAGAGCTTAATACATGATGGGAGTCCACCTGAAAGGAAAAGTAGTGTCCATATCATAGTCCCTAGGTTTTAGCTCAAGTCCAACCTGGTAGTGAGAAGGATAATGAGATGCTTTGAAGAGTAACATATAAATGAAGAAACCAAAAATATGTAGTAAATAAGATGGATCAAGATTTTCAAAACAAGTAAAAGATCAAGATTCTGTACCTTGTAAGCATGTTCAATATCAGGCAGGCAGGTCCAATTAAACCCAACCCATTGCAATCCATAGGTCAAATCATGACACAGCCCCAAAGTGGTCTTACATCAGAGATTAGGCATAAAATAAAATAAAAACCCAAAAAAGAAAAAGGAAAAGGAAAAGAAATCCATCTTGAAGGAACGTTTTGTTCCCAAATTTCTACCTGTTTATTAAAGGTTTGCCCAATCTTGGTGAAAATGTTTCATCAATGATAATATTGATTCATGACAAACTTCTACAGGGGAATGAAGTTGTGAATGTGCTCAGTCACCTAGTTTCATGACAAAAGTCTTTTTTTTTTTTTTTATACTTTTTTGGGTAGACTGGACCCAAACCAGCCAACTGGAGTTGCACTCTTGAGGGTGTAATTCTACAGGGGATTTCCCATGGAATTCTCCCCTATAGTTTTCGCATGAGCCAACTTTCCAAGGATTTGGTGTGACATCATTTTCGAGCAGAAAATATATCATCTTGAAGCTGGGATTTTCCGATAGAGAGGAAATCAAAATCCAATTGGAAAAGGTATTTTTGCGCTAGAAAGCATGTAGATCATTCTCTGACCACAGATGCATTCTAAATTCACCATTTCACCTAACCATGTCAACTCTTTGGATCAGGGCACATGGCCCACACAGGTGTTATTACTGTGCAACCAAACTCCAATGGTTATCTTCTTCAAATTTATATTTGTTGCTTCTTTTTAATGAAGTTTTTGTTACCATTTTTTTTTTTTTTAAGGGACCACAAAATCAATTTTCTTTTGGACACATTATCCAACCTTATTAATATTTCGTTTTGTTTGCACAATTTTGTAATGCCCTTCAGTGCTGGTCAGTGTTGGTATTCCTTTCAGTGTTGACTAGAAGAATATTTAGGAATATCCGGAAACGGTAGGGTGGGGTGTTTCAGATGGACGGGAACACACAGCCTAAAACCAGCAGTAACCTCATTTTGATTGATGA
>QPKB01000728.1:0-21298 GCA_003546025.1 Camphora micrantha
AAATCGAAGACATCACCAATGGCAAGAGACCCATCTCCAAGAAGCATCTACTGACCACAGACAGGAAGCAGATCAACTCCATCCTCAAGACCGTACAACAGCCATTCTTCTGCTCCACCACCTTCAACCTCCAGATCCGTGCCGGTCCCTCCTCTTCCCTCCTCCTCGATTCCGGAACAGTGCTTCCAATCAAGGTCGGTCCTTTCCCTTGTGCTTTCAATCGAACTGTCTTTCTTTTTAATTGGATTTCTGATGAGGGGGGGTTTTGATTGCAGGTTCATACGAATTCTGAAACTGGGCAGATTCTGAATCTGGTTTTCATTTGGGCAGATGGTGATTCGGAACTGAAAGTGGATGTGCCCCTTGTTTTCAAAGGAGAGGATGTCTGCCCTGGGCTGAAGAAAGGTTAGATTTTTTTCTTCTTCTTTTGATTCGGTTTTCATGTTGAGAATCAATTTGGTGGAGTTTTAGGATGTGGGGTGCTTTTTAAATTTTATGAATGGAAGTCTGATGTTATTTTCTTTGCTCCTCTAATCAATTGTCTGCAATAGTTAGTAGGTGATTGATGGCATGGACGCTCAAAGTTAATTGCTCTGCATTATATATGTTTGCTTGATTGATTGAAGAGGAGTGGGTGTGGATAATTAGGAAAAAGTGGAGGATTTGAGGCTTGGAGGGTGATGGGAAAATCTGCGGTAGCACTAGGTATGGGATTTGGTGTGACATAAATGTAGGGTTTAGTTCATTTTTCGACCATTGTAGTACCCTCCGTATTTTAATTTTCCTACATACTTAGTGTTGAGATGTGGAAAACAATGAGGAACCAGGGTTGAGTGTTGTCATTTTGTTTGTTGGAATAGTTGGATGTCGGGCATTCAAGGCGAAGAAATTGATATGCTGATTGATGTTTTTAAGAAACACAATTTGGATTTGGGACACTACTGTTATATTTTTGGTTTGTTGCATTGTTCTTTTACCTCCTTAGGTGTATGCATTCTTTTGTGTTGGACTTTCATGGCATGAAGAGTTGGTGGTTTAGTCAGGCACAAGGAGTCACAAGCGATGTTCGGTCCTCCTTGAGGTTCCCCAGGAAAGCCCATGATTTGGTCGTTAGCTTTATTTGTAGTCCAATCCCTTGTTTGGTGTTTCCATTTCTTTATCATTTTCTTTTTAAAATTGTGCTATTAGTAAGTTAGTCCAGCTTAATTGGTGGTCTTTTGTGGTTGTTTAAGTTTAGTTGATGTTGTTCCATGTAGCAGCTTTTGTATCATGGGCTCTGATAAAGTTGAGAATACTTGTAAGAGGGAATTGTTGAATTCTTTGGACCATTTTTGGTACTAAAACTGTAGATAAGATGATGATTTTACTGTAATGTGTTGGATATAAGTAATGAGTCCTCATCCCTTGAAGAATTAATAGTGAGCTGGAGGGATTTCATGACCTTAGCCCAGTGATGATGTTTTCTCTTGCCATGTTCACTAAAAGTGAATGATGTGATGAAGATGCTACTCACGAATGACTCACAGGCTTGCCAATAATAAAAAGGATAAAAAATGAATATTATTGACTGGGAATGCATTGTGTATGCAACATTCTATCTCACCCATTCTTTGTTTTGTCCCATCGCATTTTCTTCTTTAGTAAATATAGTTTGTTACTTTTTTTTATATTGAAGAAGTAGTAACATCTGTGGAGGTAACGAAAGGCCTTTCGTTTGACAATGATGCTTTTGAGATAAGGTAAGCTGAGGCAAGAATAGTAAGTGGAAAGGAGGCATAATGCCTTAAACTAAACGCTATTTAGGCCTCACCAAACATTTGTAAAAACCTAAATGGAAGAGCTTATGTTTTTTAAAATATGAGTGGTGCATGTATATACTGTGAAGCTATGCATGAAGGCTTGGGATGGCCCGCAAACTTTTTCATTCAGAAGATTAGGAATAGAATTTGAGTTTTCAAATATTATTCTTGATAGAATGAATTGGTAGGAGTATTCAACATATGAGACTAGTGCCAGTCAAATATGGGCATAATTGGTGGCAAAGATGCAATTGGAAAAAAGAAGTTCTTGGAGATGTTGTCCAGAGCAAGGATGAATAAAGCGGCCAGCGCGATAAATCGGGCGTAAGGCGGCCAAGGTCGGCTGGCGCTTCTTTGAACTTATCAGTGATCCTCACAACTGTATCCGCCTGTAGGCGGCCGATACATTCCTGTAGCGGCCGATACGCACCGCTATTTTATGATTTTGGCCACGACAGAAGGCAAAATATTAGGGGGAAAAAAAACAACAACAACAACAACAACACAAATGCAGAGAAGAAAAATCAGCAGCAAAAAGCAACAGGCAACGGGAAAGGCAACAGGGCCCGAACACCCGCAGAGAAGAAAGGGGGAAAAAAAAAAAGAGGCAGAGAAGAGGTACCGGGGGGACCCGGCGCAGAGCGAAGAGAAGGGAAGCAGGCAGGGCGGAGTGCCGCTGGGGCGGGGGGCGCCGCCTCTCCGTCTTCTTCTTTTCCCTTTTTTCTGTTTCTTTTTTTTTTTTTCCATCTTCCTCCTCTGTCTGTCCAATTGCATCGTCCTTCTTCTTCTCCAACTCCTCCTCCTCCTCCTCCTTTCCCCTCCTCTCTTCTTTTCGATTCTTCTATTCTTACGATACAAATGCATTGCCCTTTCGTTAAATTAGGGCTTAATGTGATTCTTGGCCCCGACCTGGGGCCTATCTAACTTTAAAAAAAAAAAGGGGGGCCATTGATCAAATTCGCCGGGACCCATTTCTTATTAATAAATCAGACTCAGGTGTGATTCATGGACCCACAATGAGGCCCACTTAAATTAAAGATGTAACCATTAATCGTATGTCCCACACACATATATATTTATATATAAACAAATTTCACTATAATAGATATGGGGCCCATCCAACCCTTGCCAAATTAAATCTCGAAGATATGAGGCCCATCTAACCCTAACCAAATTTCACTTGAAAAAATAGCAAATTCCCTCTAACTCGAATAATAGGCCCTAGCTAAACTTTCACTCTGTCATGAAATGAGACCTTAGCTAAGTTTCACTCTAATTAGAATGGGCCCTAATTAATTTAACTTAATAGGGCCGAATTACCATTTCACTTCTAATAGGAGCCATTAATAAATAGTACATTTCACTTTAATGTGAAATAGGGCTCGAATTACATTTCACTCTAATAGAGAATGAACCTAATTAATTAACTTAATAGGAACTAGTGCTCTAATTACATTTCACTTTAATGTGAAATGGCCTACCCAAATTTCAATCTAATACTAAATAGAACCCTAGCCAAATTTTTAATGTAAGTAGAAAAATAGGAACCTATAGACAATTTCAATTTGTAGGAAATGGGTTATAGCCAATATTTCACTCTAATAGAAAAAATAAGGACCTAACCAAATTTTGCTATAATAGGAATAAGGACCTAGCCATAATAGGAATAAGAATTCAGCAAGCCAAATTTAATCTAAATAGTAAAAATAAGGAATGGGCATGATCAAATTTCAGTACAATGGAAAGTAAGGTCCTAAGGTTCCTATTCAATTTAGTGCAAGTTAATCACCATGAATACTGTTGAAAAAAAATTCATTAATACAAGCAATTTTTCTATTCATACAGCGATACAGGACCTCATACAATGAGGGGACCGCTGCCTCCTTAATCTTAGTTACTATTTTTGCAAAAAAAAAATAATAAAATAAAATTAAAAAAATAAAAGAAAATCATCATTTCCCAATATTCCTGAATTTTCCCTAAAATATTTTCATAATTTTTGACAATTTTTTTTATTAAAATGAGCCGCTACGTAGTGCCCGCATCGTAGCGTTTTTGCGCGGGGCTATTGTTCATCCTTGGTCCAGAGTATATGGGAGCTATCTGCTTCATTTGATTTAGGAAGTGCTGGTTTCCTTCAAGCGAGTATGATGGAGTGGATAAGACTTGAGTACCCCTTCTCCTTTGCTTCTCATCTGAGAGATAATGATATTTTGATCTCTCTTGACAATGTCCAAGAGCTCTATAACTCTGTGGCTGGAGTGACAATTAAGCGACTCAAACTTTAGACACACTAGTAGCTTCTAAGGGTGCAATAAAGGTATCTCTCTATTTAATTGTCCTGATCTCCCTCTAGATGCAATTCTTTTGTAACCTCCATGTGGATATGATTGTTTAGATGTTCAAGAAGAAACTGACATCGTGAGAAGAAAAATATATATATATATATATATCTCTTGACTAACCTACCAATGTATTTTCTCTTCATTTATAAGATTTCCATGAAGGTAGCCAAATTTGCTTGAAAAGAACTCAAACAAAAATTTCAATGGGATTGTATGGAAGATAAAAAGAAGATGCATTTACTGTCTTGGAAATGGTCTCTCCCTCCTTCAAAATTGGGTTCTGGGATTGGAAACATAAGCCAGAAAATTGGGCTCTGTTGTCAAGTGGTCTGTTGAGATTTGAGGAGAGAGAGGCTCTTTGGGGAGAAGTAATTGAGACAAAAGAGGGACATTCAAAGTGTGGATGGAAGCCACAGGGGTGGATAGGAGAGAGAAGGGGATGATGGAGAGTTATTAAGATGGTTGATTTCCAAGGGAACACGACTTTTGGGTGGTAAAGGGTATTGAATGAATTATGGAAAGACAGTTGGATGGGAGTAAGACTGTTGAAGTTTTCCCAAGGCTTTTTTTTTTTTCTTAAAAAATCCAATAAAACACATTAGTACGTTAAACCTTGTGGTGGTAGTGGTGGGTGGAAAATTGGTATGAAACCTTCTATTTTCAAGAAATCCCAAAGTCTTGTAGTTGGAGCGGAGGACCTATTGTAATTGTAAGAAGGCGAAGATAGGCCGTAGGCGTATAGGGGTGTAGGAGGTTTGGGAATCTTCTTATTCCGTCTTAAATCAATTCTCTTATCTTCAAAAGCGGTTTGGAAATCTTTAGCCTCACATAAAATGAAATTTTATATATTGATCAGCTAAAATCTTGAAATTTTGCTCTTTTATTTCCTATGCTCATCTAGTGAGTGAGGAATAAATTAGCTACCATCCTGCCCATTGCCTCTTTGTGTGCCTTCTTTAGACTGCTTTCCTTAATCTCTTCTCCATGCCTTAGGGCAGGCTGAAGGCCATAGGTCCCTCTGAATTAAGAGAGTTGATTTCCAAGGGAACACACTGTTTGGTTGGTAAAGAGGATCGAGTGAGATTATGGAAGATGCTTGAGTGGGAGATGAGGCTGTTGAAGAGGTTCTTCCAAGGCTTTATGAAATCCCCAGAAAGAAACATGATATAATAAATCTTTTGCTATAGTGTTGGGTGGGAAATGGCTGTGGAGTCTTATATTTAAAAGAAAATTTCATGGACATCAAAATCTTGTTGTTGGAAGACCTATTCTAATTGTTTGAAGTTGTAGCTTTGTTGGTTTTAAAGTAATATGGGCATGTATAGGCATGGGAGTCTCATAGAATCATCTCAAGCAAATCTATGTGCTCTGCATTGTGTCTTAAACTCGATTCTCTTTTTCCTTCTAAAGCAGTTTGGAAACTTCTAGCCTCAGTGTAAGATGAAGGCCTTCTGTTGGGTGGCCACATTATTCTTTTTTTTTTTTTAATGAAAAAACCTAACTATTGATCACCTGAAATCTTGAAATTTTGCTCTAATATTTGTTTCCTATGCTAGTCTACTGTGGAATCTGTTTGCCACCTTGTCGGTAGCCTGTTTATGTGCCTTTTTTGGGCTTCATTTGTTAATCTCTTCTCAGTGTCTTGGGTCATACCATTGTCCATTAGATCTCTCAGGGGAGAGGGGGATCGGGCTCTTCTGGAAAGTAGTGACAGATTTTATGGAAAATGGTGCTTCCAATCTCATGGGGGTTTTTGGAAAGAAAGAAACAAAAGGATCTTCTTAGGGAAATGCTGTCTGTGGTATTCTGTATTTGCATGGGTTAAGTGTGTGGTCGCTGATTGGAGAATCCAAGATAAGAAATTTTGGGTCATCTCTTAATTTACAGCCTGTCATCTCATTCTGGGTGTTGATAAGGTTACATGTCACGAATATCTTAGTTCTTGATTTTTAGCTCTCTCTCTCTCTCTCTCTCTCTCTCTCTCTCTCTCTCTCTCTCTCTCTCTCTCTCTCTGTGTGTGATGCCGTCTTGATGAGTAATCCTGCTTGTAAACACACCCATCTCACCTCCTCGCTAGGTTGCACATTCCTGACTAAATGATTCATAAAATAAAATAAAAAAGCATCCCCATCTACTGTGCCTGATTTAGTCTTCTACAGATACTTAGCATGTATATATTCCACTATAAAAGAAAATTTCATTTCCCGACAAAGGGACTTGTTCCGATACCAAAACGGTTGAAGGGAGACTACCCTAGTGAAAATGTGCAAAAGAACACTAAAATTGTTCTTCGAGAGGAGAATATATGGCTAGCAGGAATCAATATCACAGAACTCTGAGAAAAAAATTCTCAAACGATGGAAAGCAATCATTTTTCATTTCATGTGGACTTCTGGGCCCAAAGCAATCTTGGGACATGAGTTTAGTCAATCCCTCAGGACCCACTTTAAATGCAAGCAGCTAAAAAAAATGGTCGACAAGACACCCCAACCCTTTCTTTTCCTCTTCCTTTCGGGAGTATCACAGTCTCAAATCTCACCCCAGTTGAAGTGGGGCCCATTGTATTGATTACTTGTTAAGCATCTTATTTAAGCCAATTGTTTCTTCACTAGTTGGCCTTGTGTTTTTTATGTCATCAGTTCAATAGTGGCCTTACTCTGCAGGTGCCAATACAAAAGAGATTGTATACCAAAAAAAAAAAAAAAAGAAAAAGGGTGGGAGGGAGCCTGGTCCTTGCAGTGCATACACTCTTGTTGTAGCATATCAGAAATGAGCCACAAACTTCGGATACCATTTTGACTTGGTTTTTCCCCCATTTCATGGTAGAAGAAAGAAATAAATCCCATCAGTTGGGCAAGAAAAGAGTACAGGTCGTTTGCCTTTGCTATAGAGGTTTCCTGCATTTAAAATAATAATAATAATATAAATAAATAAATAAATAATAATAAAAGACAGATGCCATGTTTATGGGTCCACTTGCACTACTAGATACCTGGAGGGAGGGTCTTTACATATGATGCACGGATACGGCATGGATACGGCAAGGACACGCCATAGTCACGGCAGGGACACGGATTTTACACATAAAAGGTGAAGTATTAGATACGATACGACACAATACGTTGCCCGTTTTGAAGTATCCGTGCATCATAGGTCTTTACCCATCTTCCATAAATAAGATGGATCGACGCTGTTATCGTCAAATGGATTGGTTATGGATAAAGGGTGGAGTTTCAATTTTTACCATCTAATTGGCGGCCTTAGATTAGGGACCTAGCAATAGATATTGATGATTTTTGGTGGATTGCTAATTACCTTTTGTCTGGTGGTTCCAGGAGTCCCCACAAACATGTCAATTTGTCCTTTATTTAAAAAAAGCTGTGCATGTACTGTATGGTTGAATCTGTAGAGGATCTGAACTCCCAGAACTTAATCTTAACAGGGGATGAGTGAAGAGCAAGTTAAGATCCATTTCAAAAAAATAAAAAATGAGCACGTTAAGATGAATGCGCTGCAACAGAGTTTCATTAGGTGGACACTGCCATTCCTTTCATCCCTCATGCTTTTGGTGTTCATCAGATGGATGAAGGAGAAGGTGGTCAGATGGTTTACTTCAACCTTAATTCTGAAATTTAATGTTGATGGAATTGCGAGAGAAGAAAAAGGAGACAGACATCTGGGGTTGTGGGAGTGTTGTATGTTGGGATTGGAATCATTAAAAGGTGTGGTAGGTGGGGTTAGGGATTTTAATGAGGTGGAACTTTTGTTTATTAAGGTGATAAGAATTTAAAAAGAATTTCTTATCCAGGGTGGTCAACTGTGGAGAGTAGCTCTACAAATACAAAGAGTATGAAATGTCCTTTGACGGTTACTTTATTCTAAACTAAATTAGATGAAAGACTGAGGAGATGGCACTTATTCATCATTGAGGGTGCTAATGAAGTTGCAGTCATTAGCTGAATAGGATGTTGATAGAAATGTCATGCATGTAGGTCCTATGTTGCAATTTTACTTTTCTTAGTTTCTCTTTTTGTTAGTTGTTTTTCCTCTTTGGCATGTTCTCTATACTGACATAAGCCACTTCCGTCCCTATATTGTAATTTTTTGTTTTGAATGGTAACACAATTTTATTAAAAGCCGAACAGCAGCCCCTTTATTGTAGTTCCAAGTAAAATTTACAGATACTGATGAAAATTTTCATGCTGTTTATTTGGCTCCAAGTCAAGAAAGCTTTAAAGGCTCCTAAGGTCCATGTTAGCTGATATATGGTTCACATCTCACCTATTTGTTTCATTGAATGAGGAGATATTTGACTGTTCATGTTATTCCAATTATAAATGAGTATATGGGAGCTAACTGCCTTGTCAGCTATGTGGTTTTCATGTCATGAGTGTCTTGTAGAGGCCTGACTTTCCTTCAGAAAACATTATTTTTTTAATACTGTTTATAGTTCTGGGGCTCCCAACAAATGACTGCCCCAGGCCTGATGTGATGATGAGTGCCCCTTATAACCCACTTATTTGGGTAAGGTGGCTGCTTGGGAAAAAAAAAAAACTTATCCATTTCTTAACAAGCTGTAAATGTTTCATGTGGTAGGTACAATTCTCTATTTATTTCCTATGCTGTTTTTTAATGGTTTCATTCCATTTCTTTTAATCTACTGCTACTATTCCTTTTTATTGATTAGCATTACATTTTCCTTTAAATAAACACAGGAGGTTACCTGAACACGATCAGAACAAGCCTAAAATACCTATGCCCAGTCGAGCACATTCCCCCCAAAATTGAGGTTGATTTGAGCAATCTTGACATTGGAGATAAGGTATTGATGAACGATGTCGTAGTTCATCCGTCATTAAAGCTATTGAGTAGAAACGAGAACATGCCTGTTTGCAAGATCATGACAACAAGGTTGGAAATCAAGGAGCCTACAGAGACTTTATAGATGGTATGGAAGGGATGAGCATGGGAATTTTTTGGGTTTTTGAAAAATTGATGCATTAGTGAAAGAAATATGAGATGCACTATTTTTGCTTATCTATTTTCGTACTTAAATCCAGTGACTTTTTAGGATTGTTGTTAGGTTGAAGCATTTGCAGCAATTTATACTTGGAGAGATGCACTTCAATGTTGGAACTTTATTTAGATGCTGTTTGATGGCCTACATGAGCGTCGGAGGGATGTTGTAGTGGAGGTGTATTGGATGTTGAAGTCGAGGTGTATTTCTGTCTCCTGCAGTTTCAAAGTATGTGGCAAAATGCCATGTAGAACACTTAATGAAGCCTCTATAAATTCAGGGAGTAATCTCCTTTGAGCAATTCATAAATTGGCATTACACCTACTAAGGTGAAAAAATGGCAGAGGGATCAATGTAGAAAGAAGAGATGTTTTGTAGGACCAGAATCTTTCTTGTATTACTTTCAAGTTTCAACTCCAAGCCTTTCTATCTCTAAAAAAAACCTCCATGCCTTTCTTTTTGGGTGATTGTTTTCATGAAACTGTTGCTTCTTGCAATACATGATCCATGATCCTCCACCTATATGAAATTATATTTTTAGGAAACGATCAGTGGAAGGGCATCAATTCAAATATTGGATCATTGAATTGGCGTCAATCATGTTAAAGAGCATATCCTTGGATACATGTTGTGATTCTCTTTCCAAGGTTTTTCACAATATCTTGAAGATCATTATTGGTTTGGTGAAACATTGGGTGGGACACCAAAGTTAAAACTTATTCAATAATTCTAAGTGTCTGTTTGCATAGAATACACGGGATATGAATGCACAAGAATTCTTGTCACAAGTGGTTAAAAATGAAATTCCTTTGTGAGTATGTAAAAATGACCAATAATGGAAGGTGAATGAGGGGAAGATGAGAAATGAATACCCAGCCCCCTTGGGAAGGTCAAGGTAGGTCTCGTCTACATTCCTATCTCATATACTTTGAACCTCATATTATATTATCCATACTTAAACCTTTTTAATAATCCTTTGGTGGAGCTCATTTAACCATAAATTCCCATGTATTGAATCCCTACATATTATATTGCAAACAAACAGGCACCTGTTCTGCACACCCATCAAATTTAATGATAGAGTTAAGATGCCAATATTCTAGAGAAAATAGGGGAAAAAAATGATATGGCTATACAAGAACATAATTATACAGATTTCTGATGGGTGGGGCCCAACAGTTCAATGTTCTCTTTTGGATAGATGCCTCGTCGATATGAACTTTAGGGTCCATATTTTTGTTGGCTATTGAATTCTTAAGAAACTTTGACTGAAATTTGTTTCTCCCTGTTCATGCTGAAAAGCATGAATTGCTGCCCCAAATTTGTTATTTTTATTGATTTTACTGTACAAGATGGAACTTCTCGCTGATAATCGAGCTTTGATATTGGGGATATGATATGATAATATCAGTTGAATTGATCTATCTGTAATTCATAATTAACACAAGTTGAAAATTTTTTTTTATTCAGTTTCTTTCGACGGCAGTAACCTATTTAAGACGATATAATAGAACCAATTTGTGTTCTCAGCAAGACTTTGTAAACTGAGTGGGTGAACTGGGTTGAAACAAGTTCAATTGAAAGACTTGATGAACCCCAGCTGCCTCTATTCTCTATGTTTCCTTCGGATAACAGAGCTCTCTTAACCCCTCCAAATGATGGAGCTCTTCGAGGGATTTTCCTTCTTTTTTTTTTTTTTTTTTTTTTTTTTTTTTTTTTTTTTTTTTCAATTGAGAATTTCAAAAGAAAAACACAAAAACAGGTTTGCAGAGAGGATTTTTTGCTGGATGTCCTGATTTGAAACTACATTGAGAAATTTAAGGCCCATTTTAAGATGTGTCTTTTATAATTTATTTTGTCCTATAAATAAAAGTCCTAAGAAAGTTGGGCCCCATTTTTTTGTTTTTTTCCCTTAATTTTATGCATATATTCATTAATTACATTTTCATTGAGTGGTACACTCCTTCAACTCCATATTTCTTGAGTGTACCCACGCAGTGCTTGGATTTATCTAGGTGTTATGACATATTAGTCCTCTTTGAATCTTGTTTTTCCTATTTCATAATAGAAATTCATATAATGTCATCAGAGTCGTTTTAATTTAGTCAACATTATTTTTATTTTTTTTATTTTCTCCCCTGATCCCAAGGTATCATGGGAACAGTGCAATTGATAAATCTCATGATATGATGGAAATGTCTTAACTTTTATACGATATCTTAAAAATATTATGAATTTATTTGCCAGCTGCAGAAAATGTATGATAAAGAAATTAGAGGATTTTACTGAAAAATTCTCATTACATGGGTGTTGCACGAAATAATGCCTCCTAACTCGGACAGCACAAACGAGTGCTTGAGAGGAGTGACGCTAGCATCGCTCGTCTCTAATTAAGCGACACTAGCGTCACTCTCCATAACTTTGGGAGGAATACTTTCGTGCTGTGTGAGTTAATATATACCATTTCGTGTAATCCCCATGTAATAAGAATTTTTCAATAAAATTCTCAAGAAATTATAAATCTCATGATATTATGGGATATGACGTAAGAAAATTAAAAAAACAATGTTGGCTAAAGTCAATAAACTTTGATAACTTTATCTGACCATGAAATTGGAAAAACCAAATTTAAAGAACACTATTATGTTAAAACCCCTGGTATCGTACTGTTGTTCTTCCCCTCCATTTAATCTAATGAGACAGAAACACGAAAAAGTGATAGTATATCTGCCGATCGTTGCAACTCACTTGGCAATATTTGCCGACTCATATCAACCGTACAGTGATTAGACTCACCGGCACCCCTCTGTAGACTTTGTAGTGGTAGTAGTAAATCAACAATCACATCCGCACCGTGTGATTGAACCAGCGACGAAAATAGTGTGTGTGTGTGTGTGTTGATGTTCATGTTCATGTTCGTGTACCTAGTACAGCTTGAAACGCGTAAGAGAGACCCTTATTTTTTTTTTTTTTTCCTGCTAATTGGTAAATTGCATTAAGAAAGAGGGAGGAGATACAAAGGGCAAAAAAAAAAAAAAAAAAACCCCAAGGCCAAATAGGCTAAAACAAATAAAGCGAAAGAGCAAATCAGAGCAAAAGCATTAGATTAGGTCATGCCCGATGATTGTATATAGAAACCTTTGCTGCAGATTGAGATATGATCATATCTTTGATGTGATCTTCAAGGATTACCTTTGCACGCATTATGGTAGCCTTCCGATTATTGTACTTGGAATAATTGCGAAGAAACCTAAGACTAGAAATGGCATGGAAGAATATTGCAGTTGCCTATTTTCTTTCAGAGACGTCTCTAATAACTGAAATGGCTTCCCAAATGGTAGTAGCTGAGATAGGAGCAGGCTGGGAGAGGCCACAAGGATGAAGGAGCCAGGACCAAAGTGCATTAGCCAAATCACAAGAGAAGAATAGGTGGAGATCTAATTCTTCACAAAGATGGCAAATATAACATCTAGAAGCCATATAGCAACCTCTAGTTTTTGCCACAAAATCTGTTGGAGTTTTCTTAAGGAGAAGACGCCAAGAAAAATATGCCAACCAGGGATTCACAAGCATGTTCCAGATAAGGCCTACCTAATGAAGATCAGTAGCTCGGGTTCTCAGGAGGTGTGAAGCATCCTTAAGGGAGAGAATACCAGAAGAAGAATCCATCCAAGAAAGAGTACCCATTGAAGTGTTAGATTATATGGTCTCAATCCAGTGGATGATGTAATAAATTGATTTATTATCAATATGAACATGCTTTTATCTAATGAGATGAATGGTTTTATTCCCTACTTGCACATAACCAATACAAATGACATGATGGTTTATGAGATGAACCGGAGTCTACAAATATATTAGATGTAACACGTGTGTGGATGAGATCCACATACAGGAGAAATGTGTCACAAATCTTATACTTAAATTCTTTTACAACCAGTGATGAGATTGGGCATCTCATCTAAAAAGGTTGCAGTATTATGATCACTATGAGATAGTGTGATTTGTCTCAATCATCGGAGTGCAAGACTCTAGATCATTGTGCTGGTACATTGGATGTATTGAAGGACCATAAGATGCAACTTATGAAACACTGTCTTTACTTTAAGGTGATACTGGAGCATCTTGCTCATTCTTAATGGGCCTGCTATTAGTCCAAGGTTATGGGTTTTATTGTTGACCCATCTGTCCGGTCCATTTGTTGAAAGAAACCAAGAATCATCTTGGAAGTTTATGTCTAGTTATCTGTTGAAGCCTTTAATTGTCCTTGTTACTTGTTGAGTCTTTAAAAAGTTTATGTCTAGTTATAAGTTGAAGTCTTTAATTGTCCTTGTTACTTGTTGACTCTTTAATTTCTCCTTGTTCTTAGTTCAATGCTTTAATTATAGTTTGCCTATAAATGCCATGGGGGCTGTCCATGGAAGCCAGTTGATTTTTTTTAATCCTATCAAAAGCACTATTGAAGCTTTAGCTTTCAGTTAGTGAAAACCATTTTCTCCCACTCTCATTGTTGTTAATTTGCTGCATTCTTCTTCCCACCTCTGTGCTACCTTTTGACTGCATCATTTTGGTATCAGAGTGGGTCCTCGATCTGTTTGCTCATTTTTTCCCCTTTCTTTTAAGCACGCCTTACATTTACTGCGTTACGTGCAATGGCTGCCAGGGGAAGAGGTGCTGGTCATAGGGGTTGTGGTGCTCGTAGAAGAGGAAATCGCACCAACAACCAAGGAGAAATAGAAGAAATCAGGCGGCGGCTGGAACAACTCGAATTGACTCACCGTATAGCTGAAAGTGAGTCTGATAATGAAGGAGTTGATGAGGCACTTCAAGATCAGGCTAACTTATCATTTGCTGAAAGAATTATCCAAGCTCTAGAGAAGAGTCAAAGAGACATTCAGGTAGACGTGCCTGAATTTTCAGGCCACTTCAATCCCGATGAATTTATAGACTGGATGGAGAGTATTGATGTCTTCTTTGAGTGGAAGAATCTACCTGAGTTACAAAAAATCAAGTTTGTGCAAACTCGTTTAAGAGGCCCTGCTCTTATATGGTGGAAAATGTTACAAAAAGATCGTGTGGCACAAAGAAAAAAAAAGAATCTCCACCTGGAGACATATGAAAGCTGCCCTTGAGGCTAAGTTTCTACCTAGTGACTATGCTCAGACTTTATATTAGCGTTTGCATCATCTCAGGCAAGGCACAAGTTCAGTTACGGAATATGCAGATAATTTCTATTTACTGTTGAAACGAAACAAGCTAAGGGAAACAAAGCAACAACTCATTTCACGTTTTGTCTCTGGTCTAAAGTATCAGGTCCAAGATGAGATTGCTATGACAGAGCTAAAGACATTAGACAAAGCTATCCAATGTGCTTTGAAAGTTGAGATCAAATTGAATAGGGTCTGTAGGACCCCGATCCGAGTGACCTCGATTAGTGTGATTAAGTCGTGTGTTAGCTTTAAGTGTGTTTAGTGGATTTTGATTAGTTGAGTTTTGAATAACTTTGTTATAGTTTTGGAAAATTCTGAGTGCCTTTGTGATTAGTGGGGCCCTTTGGGGGTTCTTTTTATGACTTTGCATTTATTTGGGGGATTATTCGAGATTTCTATGATTGATGCTTTTATCCCGTTTTACTAATCTCGTTGATCTCTTCAACTTTCTTGTTGATCCCGTTCCCGTCCCGAATCCCGAAACCCGACTTTCATTGCTTTGAGGGTAATACAGTTTTTTTACACCAAATCTGTACCCAATGTTTGATATTCTTGAAACCCGTGAAATATATACTTTTTGAAAACTAGAAATTTCGATGATCATTTCTTCCTTCTTCGTTGATTTTATTTGAGATCCCGAAAGCCATGATTTGGACCCCACCAAGTTTTCTAGTGGTGGAGCCCACTTACAATTGCTATAAAGAACCCATCTCCTTTCTTTTCCCCATTTCCAGCACAACAAGAGCTTGTCTAGGGTTTTCCTTGCTTTTCTTCTTCTTCTTGCTTTCCATCACTCAATCTCCCATCAACCTTGCATCTCTTGAGAAATGGACTTCATCACCCTCCTCACCATCTTGAGAGCTTCCCATTGATATCATTTTGAGAGAAAACCAACCATTTCAAGATCTTCTTTGAGTTAACTCTTGCCATTAGAGGACCCTAAAAGTAAGCTCTCTCCCTAATCTCTTAGATATGTGTTCTTCTAGTCCTTGAAAAGCTCCATTTTCACTATTGTGAACTCTCTTTTCCTATTTCTTTGTTTGACCCATTTTTGGGTGTGTTTTGGGGGTTTTTGTAGAGATTGTGACCTTTGGCTTGGATAGCTTGTTTAGAGCTTGGACTTGTTTGTGAGAGACCTTGAGGCAAGTGGATGATTTGATATTTTGAGCTTTGAATGATTTTAATGAAATGCATTGATGATTTCAATATATATTTCATACTATTATGGATTTGCATTGATTTGAAATAAATGTACATTAATAAGTCTTATTAGTTCATTTAATGTTTTGGAAATGTAGTTGCTAGCATTTCATTTATTACTTGATTGAAGTTTAAATGATTCCTTTGATTGTGGATTGTTCTCTCCTTTTTGTGGTTGAATGTGATGGAGGAGAAGAATGCGTTTTGATTGATGATTATGGAAATGTTGATATGGAGTTTGAATGATGTTAGAAAGGAGTTTTGGAGCCTCCTATGTTGGAGTGGAAATGTAGCTCATATGGGTTGTAAGAAGTGGAAATGAAAGGGAGCAAAACTGTCCTGGAACCCATTTCTGGGCAGTTCGCTCGAGCTAAGTGTCCAGAACAATCTCCGAACCATTCCAGTAGACAGTTCGCTCGAGCGAACCCTTTTTCGCTCGAACGAACACTCCTAGAATCACATCAGAGCTCTCACAGAACCTTGTTAGTTCGAGCGAACTATTTGTTCGCTTGAGCCAATAGGTTCGCTTGAGCGAACCCCTTATTTGCTCGAGCGAACTCTTCCCAGATCCTCACAGAACCTCGTTAGTTCGAGCGAACTCATGGTTCGCTTGAGCCAACATGTTCGCTCAAGTGAACCCATTATTCGTTCGAGCGAACCTCCCAGAAAGTCATTTCAGAGAGCTCGTCACTCAAGCGAACTTCTTGTCCGCTAGAGCGACCAGCATTGTTCACCTGGAACTATTCTGTGAGTAAAGATGAAATGTTTATATGATTGAGAGGTGTTGGTTGGGAACCCTATTGTGATGAAAAAACATGTAACCGTTGTTTAGCACCCATTTGAAAAGAGAAACCAAATCACAAGCTTTTATTTGAAGTTTTGAAAATCCTAATGTATATAAAGAGCCTGGAATGTCTCCAAACTCAAGGAGTATCAATTTTTATTGAATATGACATACGGGACCTTTATTCACTTTGATCGAATTTTGAATCCCGATACTTGTCCCTAACTTTATGATTTATGGTTTATCATTCCCAAAAATACTGAATTTGCAACTGTAGCATTGCATTAGTCCCGATATGCACTTCCCGTTTGAAATGATATTTGTGCCTTCGCTCACCCCTTCCCGCCCGTTTATATAAGTGCATCATATGTATTTGTACATGTCTTGATTTACGATATTTGACCTATGAGTCGTTACCACTAAGCTTGGATAACCTTGTTGGTCTGATCCACCGACTTGGAGATCCCCCTCCCGTCCCGCCAGCTGCAGTTTGGATGCCGCTATTCGGTTATTACCGTGGTCTTGTGCCAATGCCGTAGATGGCTATTGTGGTTCCTGATGCCAGGTTCGCTACCGTGGTCATGTCCCGTATTATTTATTATATATATGTTACTTATGTTGCATCTCCTCACTTCGGTGACTGAGGTCAACATCCCGACATGCTCATGTCACTTCGGTGATAGAGGACTTAGTTTCGTGTGGTTGTCATATTGCTTGTTTCCCGTTTTCCTTGGATACCTCATTTGTTTTAGATTGCATATGTATTTG
The DNA here is from genome assembly GCA_003546025.1 of Camphora micrantha. NCBI lineage: Eukaryota > Viridiplantae > Streptophyta > Magnoliopsida > Laurales > Lauraceae > Camphora > Camphora micrantha. The sequence goes on from QPKB01000728.1 coordinate 17,124, forward strand.
ATCACATGATTCTTTTATTTTATGAAAACTATTGTTCTAACAGGTTTAAATGTTTTCCAAGGTAATTTCAATTGTTGTATTATATTTTTACCCACCTGCCAAACCGTCGTGTTTGACCCTTTGCTTTGGTACTCAGGTCCTGTTATCAGTTATCCCGAGGAGGAGCACGAGGAGGCGGTCGGAGAACCGCAACGCTTAGTTAAGTGGCACGCCGATGATGTCGTTTAGACATTCGGGTGTCCTAGTTACGTAACATTTTGAGTTAGGATTAACCATTCTTTAGGGAACTTGATATTTTATTTATATTGGCCTTTGTTTGCCTCTATTTTTGGGAATTGTAATTAAATGACATTGCTGTAAACTTTAACCTTCTTTGGGAAATAACTAATGATCATTGCTCATTTTGATACTGGTGTTAAATATGTTTTAATCTTGTTATCTTGGACATGAATGTATGAATTAGATTTGCTACACGCTTCCGCACTTAAAAGAAATATTTATGTTGATGTGATATCCTCACTGTGGACACCTGTGGGAAATCGCGTGTACGAGTGGCATCTTTGATGGACTCGTATACGTTTTGATTTAAATTCATTCATAGTTTAGTATGGAATAGGTCCCGATCCCGGATTCGGTCGATAACCCGGTCCGAGGTCGTGACAAGGTCACAGGGAGAAGATTTACCATAGTTGTGAGCAAGAACCCTGCATCGACATCCTCTAATTTAAGGATTAGTGGAAGCTCTTCAAATGCCAAACCAACTGCTACAAAGATAGAACAGCCTGTAGTTCGTTTTACTAGCACAGGAAGAGCTATTATCAAGTGCTTTAGATGTGGATAAAGTGGGCATAGGTCCTATGAGTGTCCTAAGAAAGAAAATCACCTGATCGATTTTACAAAATCAGATCTTGAGGAGCAAGAACAGGAAGGGGAAGAGGCACTTTTGGTTGGCTTCGAAACAACCAATGCAGTTCTAGAATTCGAAGAAGATGTGCAACCTGATGAAGGTGATTTGCTGGTATTATAACAAATTTTAGCGGCTGAAAAATCAGAATCTGAACCCTGGTTGAGAACAAACATCTTTTGTACGAGATGTACTGCGCAAGGCAAGGTATGCACCATTATGCACCATTATCATCGACTCAGGTAGCAGTGGAAATATGGTGTCTGAAGAAATGGTTAGAAAGTTAAATCTTCTATGTGAAAATCATCACCACCCGTACCATATTTCTTGGTTTAAAAGAGGTAATTGATGGACCCGATTCTTCCCTCTCTCCCGCTGCCTCCGCCCCGGGTCTTTTGGGGTACGACGAAGGGGAGGAGAAGAAAAGTAAAGGGTATCAACATCTTTCTTTCTTTTTGTACGGGTATGCCAATTTCACTTTTCTACTTGGAATTTAGAAACGGTGATCCGAAGATCCACCTTTACAAGTAGAAAGGGGAAATAAAACTTTTTCTAGTTTCCCATTGCACGCATATTTTAAGAAAAGAGACAAAGTTTTTTTTTTTTATATGCCGTGAAAGGCGATTTCATTTGTTTGCCGTAAAAGGCGATTTTACCGTAAAAGGCGATTTACAAATCTTATCCATCATGAAAGACAAGAGTTGTGATTTTTGTCTCTAAAAGAAAAATAAAGTACAATAGAAATCAAGAAAAGGAATTTGACTTCTCATTCGATTGTGGGGACACGTTCAGATCGACGGTCGCGAGTCATGTATGGGCTCCTTCATCGTCCATGCAGATGAGAACATGATGCTTGGATTCTTGGCTTGGCTTTTTAACCTCAGATTTTTAAAGGACAAAGACCAAGAGAAGGTCTTATATCTGATAAAAAGCTAAGTAAACGGGCTGAAAAGCTACGTTTTAGCCATGATGGTAGAAGAAGGGAGGTCCTTGGGGGGATGGCCCCCCAAGGGTGCTTCAATCACCTTTTGGTGGTCTTCGCAGCAGAGTTGTAGGGCCTCTGGATTTTCCGGGCAATTCTCTGGATTCTTTTTTCCGTTCTTTGTCTCTCTTGCCGATCTCTTTTCCCTTTGGCATGCCCTCCTATTTATAGGCATTTGGTAGCCATTTAGGAGGGTTTATGAGCATTGAATGCATTAATGCTCATAATGGGAGGAGTTACAAGTTTTAAATTATTTGTTTTGTAACTCCTTTTTCCTTGAATCTGATTGGCCGATGGAGAATAATGAGCTTTTAATTGTCTTTAATCCCCATCATGGGAGGAGTTTCATGGCTTTAATGCCATAAATCCTTTGACTTGTAACTCCCATTTGCTTGCTTTTGATTAGGCCGTCCAAAATAATGAGTTAATGACCGCATTAACTTGTCATAAACGGGTTATTTAACCTCATTAATTGGTCGCCAAGTCGTTTGAAGAGTCGCGGGCCGCGCCGCGTCTTTTGGAATTCTTCTTGCGATGACCGCCGGTGGATTCACATGTTGTTTGATGTCGGATGGCGATGCAATTTCAGACATTGATTAATGTCAACGTGCCGGCGACATCTGTCCTGTCGATTTCACGATCGGGCGGGTAGAAAGTGTGCTTTCTTTTCGGCCGGTTGGCGATTCCGAGGCATCTAATGATCATCCGATGATTTCGGCGGTGAATCCGTGATGTTGATGAAGATCGACGGATTTCATGCACGAAAAATCAGATTTTGGAAAAATCACAGGGGCCAATCAACTCGAAACGCGAAAAGGACCCGAAAAAGGGGTCTTCCGGCGATTTTCGGGTCGCCGGAATTCCATGGTCGCCAGTGACCATGCACCCTTGGGCCCATTTCTCGGCCGCCGTTCGGTCGCCTTTTCTTCGCCGTTTTTCGATCTTTTTTCATTCTTTTTTCTTCTGTATTTTTCCTGACATTTCTCCTCATTTATTGGCCTGATTCTCTTGAAGAAAACCCGACAAGAAGCCACGCAAATCGGAGCACAAAGTTTCCTATTTTTCTGGAAAGCCGAAGACTTTGTTGTGCGGTTTTGCCGATTTTTTGTCAAACATTGAAACTGGACCAAACGATGTCGGAATGACCTGAAATTTGACGTGGAGCTTCTTGAGCAGTAGATAGGACCAACCATAGGCTTTGGTTTGAGTTTTGAAGCCGTTCGAGGTCCCGCAAATGCTCGCTTTGACTTCGCCATGAGAGAAATGCCGAGCTTTGACTTGTGGTCAACTGATGTCCGATTGACCTGAAATTTGACAGGGAGCCTCCTGAGTAGTAAGTAAGACCAACCATGGGCTTTGGTTTGAGTTTTGAAGCCTTTTGAGGTCCCACAAATGCTCGCCTTGAGTTCACCTCGAGGAAAATGCCGAGCTTTGAAACTAGGCGAAACGATGTCCGTTTGACCTAAAACTTGACAGGGGACCTATTGGAGTCATTTTGAGATGATCCATTAGCTCCAATTTGAATGCCATGATTCCGGGGTGCTCCGCCGCCGGCAGGCCTGATTTTGCTTCCCGAGAGTTAATGAAGGGTCAAACGCTGTCCGTTTGACTTGAAATTTGGCATGGGGCCTTTTGGAGGTATTCTGAGACCATCCGTAGGCTCTGATCGAAGTTTTGAAGTCTTCGATACTGTCGTTGCCGGGAGCTCTTGTCTGGCTGTCGGAGGAGTGAAGTTAGGCCAAATGATGTCGAAATGGTCCGAAACTTCATGTGTACCCCTCTTTTGGCTGCTTTGAAGGATCTTGCAGTTTTTGTTTGATTCTGAGAAGATCTGGAGCTTGAAGTGGCTTCTTTCTATTTATGGCAGGATGTGGCTCCATGTAGCTTTTGTGGCTTGAGGAGCTAGCGACATTTTTGTTGTGAACAATGCCCCCTCAGGACAGCGACGAGGTGCGCAGCTCTAGCAGTCGGTGTGCCTCGAAGAGAATTTGAAGGAGATCTTCTTGCTTGACCAAGAGTCTTGAGCGTTTTTCTTTTGATGGAGTTGCTTTTTGAGCTTCCAAGGGATTTCGCGGTAATGAGAGGGGTCATGTACCGTCTCAAGGCAAGGATTTTGAAATGACATTTGGATATGGGTTTTTGGTTTTGGGTTTTCCCTTTTAACCTTGTGAACCTAAAGGCTTTATGTGGTACATTAGGCGGTTAAGAAGGTTTTTTGGTTTTTGACCTTGTGACCTAACAGGCTGTATGTGGCGAGTTAGGGGGTCGGGATTTTGGTTTTTGGTTTCG
>QPKB01000729.1:0-21279 GCA_003546025.1 Camphora micrantha
CCGGCTCTCGGCCTTTCCTCTTCTCCCCGGTTGTTCCCCCGGCTCTCCTGTTCTTCCCTCCCCTCTTCTGCTTTTTCCCGGCTCCTCGGGTTCCCCTCCCCCGGCTTTGCTGTTTGCTTCCTGGCTGCCTCTCCTTCCGGCCCCCCGCTTTCTCGCCGCCCCTCCCTCTCTCCTCCCCGGGTGCTCTTCTCTCCTGTCTGTCCCCCGGTCCCCGCTCCCCGCGCTCCCCGCGCGCCCCTTCCCCTCTTTGTCCCCCTTCCTTCGCGCCGGTCCTCCTCCTGGGTTGCCGCCCCTCTCGCCCGGTGTTCCCGCTTGCCCCTCCGGCCTCTCCTGTCTCGGCCCCTTTTTGCCCCGCTCCCCTTCTTCCCCTGTCTTCCCGCTCTTTTCTCCCCTCCTTTGCTTTCCCGTTTCTGTCCCCTCTCTCCCCGCCTCGTTTCTGGCTTCTCCCTGGCCCCCCCTTTTTCTGGCTCCCTCTCCCCTCCCTCCCTCGCCCCTTCCGCCTCTCGGTCGTTTTCGCCCCGTTTCCTTTGCGGTGGCTCCCTGCCTGCCCCGTCTGGCTCGTCCTCCTCTCTCTTCCGGGGCCTCCGCTGCTTCTTTCGCCGCCTGCGGCGTTCCTTTCCCCCCTCCCTCTCCCCTCTTTCTCTCCCCGCTCCCCGCCTTCCCCTTCCCTTTTTGTCTCCCTTGCGGCGTCCCTGGGCTTCTCCCTGCGGTCTTTTCTTCGTGCTTCTTTCGGGGCCTTGGCTTGTCCCCTGCGTCTGCCTTTCCTCTTTCCGTCTGTGCCCCGCCGTCTCCCTCTCTCCCTCTCCCGCCGTTCGCTCCTGCGTCCCGCGTCTTCCGCCTTGTCGCCTTCCCCTGCCCTCTGCGCTCCTCCTCCCTTTTTTCCCCCGTCCGTTCCCCGCCCCTGTCGCCGCGCCGTCCGCTCCCCTTTGTCCCTTTTTCCTGCCTTTCCCCCGCGGCGCCTGCGGTTTTTGCTGCCTCCCCGTCTTTTTGTTGGCCCGTTGCTCCCTCCCCCTGGCCTGCTTCTCGTGTCTCCCTTCCCCGCTCCCCCGCTCTTGTCCGTCTCGGTCTCCCTGCTCTTTCCCTCGTGTTCGGCTCTCGCCGCCCCCCCGCCTCTCGCGCCGCTTGGCCTTCCCCCCCGTTCCCCCCTGCCCTTCTCGGCTCGCGCCCGCGGCCCTGCTTGCCGCTGCCTCTTCGCCCTCCTTCCCGCCCGCTTTGCCTCCTTCTGCTCGCTCCCGGGCCTGCGGGCCGCTCCCCTCGCCCCCTCTTGGCCGGGCCCCCTGCTTCGCCGCTGCCTCTGTTCCCCTGCCCTCGTCCCGCCTTCTTGCCGGTCTCCGGCTGGCCCCCCGTTCTTCCTGCCTCCCCCGCTTCCCCGCCCCCGCCTTTCCTGCCGCTCCCCTCTCGTCTTCCTCTCTCCTTGGTGCTCCCTCCCCCTCTTTTTTGCTCTCTCCGCTCTTTCCTCCCCGGCCTCTCTCTCGCCCCCCCTGCCCCCTCCTCGCCTGCCTCCGCCCCTCGGGTTTTGCCGTTTTCTGGGGTCTGGCCGTTGTCGCTGCTGGCGCCCGGCCCGCGCGCTGCCACGTGGGTCTGCCCTTGTTGTCTCTTTTTCTTCTTCTTCCTCTTGTGCTGTTGCTTTTGGGCGTCTCGGCCTGGCTTGCGCGGTTGTTCGCCTCTTGCCGTTCAGGGCTGCTGCGCCGCGGCCCTCGCTGCTTTTCCTTCTTCTCGGTGTTGTGCTGTGCGGCCCGCGCTGTCGTGCTGCTCCCTTCCCGGTGTTGCTTGTCTCTGGCCCCTTGCCTGGGCCTCCTCGTGGCCGCGTGTGGCGCGCGCGCCTGTTGCGCCGGCCCCACATCCTGTCTGGCTTGCTTTTGTTGCTTTCCCCGTCCCGTGCTTGCTGCCTCCTTGCTGTGCTGCCTGCGCCTGCCTGGTCCTTCTGTCCCTGTTTCGTGTCTTCCCTCGCCGGCGCTCTGGTGGCGTCGCCTCTGGTGTGGGTGCCTCTGGCTTTGCCCCCGCGTGGCCTCTCCCTCCCGCTTGGCTCTGGCCTTTTCTCCTCGCCCGGGTCTGTGGTCTGCCCTTCCGCTCTCGCCGCTTGCTTTCCCGCTCTGCCTGTTATCTCCTTATTGAACTCTTTCGCCCCCTCCTTTGGCGGGTACAATGGCTTCGCTCTATTCCCCCCACATCTCTGGCTTTACGTCTCCGGGCCCACTCGCCGTCATCCCCAATCCTGCTCCGGCTCGTCCGGCTCTGCCTTGACTCTGCATCCCTCCGCTCCTGGCCGAGCCCTTTGCTTGCGTTGCGCCCTGGCGCATTCTCGTTTACGCGGGGATCCTTGACCTGGCCCCTTGTGCCCCGATGCTCGACATTCATCTCTAGCCTCCCGCTTGCCCCTTTCGCCTCCCTCGGTGCCTCTGCCTTCTCTGTTTTGCTTCTCCCCCCCTCCCGTTCGCTTTCCTCTTGCGCCTGGTCCATAAGCCATCCTGCAGCATCACCATTGCGCCCCTGGGTCCTTGTGGCTTTCTCCTCGCCCTGTTTCTCCCTTGCGGCCCCTTCCGCGCGCGCTTCGCTCTCACCCTGTCAAGCTTTCTTCCTCTCTAGGTACAGCGGCCGGCACCCATCACTTCTTCTTGCCTCGGGGTCAATTCAAAACGAACCCCGTAAGTGGTCCCAGCCGGCTCGCGACCCGGTTCTAATGCCTAGTGGCCAGTGACGCACGCTGCAAATCTAACTTTGCCCCATATAAAATATGTTGTGATGGGCCCTTTTATTTCTATTGGACGGCTTCCCTACACCTTGATCCGGATTTGCGTGCGTCCTAGACTGCCCCTTCGGGACTGCTCCTGCGTTCATCATCTGCCGCGTTGCGCCGTTCCCGACTTTCTCGCTCACGCGCCGATAGCCATGAATATGGCCTATCGGTGGCCTCCAATCACGGCTCTCGCTATAGCGCTTAATATCGGCTCTACGGACAGCTCCCGCGCGCCCAGGCTCCTTTACTCCCGCATCACTGCTTCCGTGGCTGTTTCTTCGCTGCAGACATATATGTCACCACCTGCCTTCGGGTGCCTGGTGCTCGCTCCTTCTCTCCGCCTCCATCGTTTCTCCTGAAGCTATCCTTGTCGCTTGTCTCCTGCCGCAACGCGCTCCCCGGGCTCTTCCTCTTGCAGCGGTCTGCTTCATCCCCGCGCCTGTACCCCGGGTTTGGGCTCTTGCTGCGGCCGCGCTCCGGCTTTGTCTCGCCGCCGTCCGTCCTGCACGGTCCCGCTGGTGATCGGCCTTTTATCCGTCGCTCCTCCCCGTGCCTGCGGTGCCTGCACGTTGCGCCTATAATGGTCCCTGCCTCCCTTCGTTTCGCTCCGCCTCATGTTGCCCTCTTTCTTCTCTCGCGTCCTTCTTATCCTCCCGGCTCCTCCTGCCTGTCCTCTCCTCGCTTCCCTCTCTCCTTGCCTTGATTTCTGACGCATCTCGCGTCGTGCTCCGTCTCCCTCTCAATGACCAGAACTTCCTCCTGGCATCTCCTCTCCGCCGTCCCGCCTTTGCTGGCGTTTCCGTCTCTGCCCCGCTGGCTCGCTTTGCCTGGGCTCCCTGGCCTCCCGCCGTGCCCTCTGCTGCCGCGTCCCTGTGCCTTGGCGGCTCCGTCGGGCTCTTGGCCTCCTCCCGTCGGTTGTGCTTGTGATCCTCTGGTGCTCTCTGTGCCTTGGCTTCACCTCTCCGTGGCTTCCTTCGCTTCGTTCCTTCCTTGTTCCCCTTCCGTCCAATGCTCCGTCCACATCCGCGCGCTTCCGCCTTCGCCGTGTGGTGACCGCTCTTGCGCTTCGCGCTCGTTCGCTCCTCTTGGGGTTGCTGTGCCCTTTCCGCTCGTTGCCGCACTGTTCATCCTTTTTCGCTTTGCTCTTTTTGTGTATGCCGGTCGCTGGCCTTCGTTCGCTTTCCTCCTGTCTTAAGCCTTCTTTCCTTCGGCCTCTCTCGCTCAATCTCTGCTTGCCTTCCCTTTTCCGCCCCTTACGCCGCTCCTCCCACACGCTCTACCCACGTGTCTCGGCCGCGTCGCCGGCTCCTCGCTGTTTCCATGAGGTGCGCTTGTGGCCCCGCGCCGCGTGCTGTGGTTCCCCTTCTTCGCCTCGTGTCTCTCCCTCGGTCACAGGTCACTTAAGTCCCTTCCCTTCCTTCTTCTCTCCTCCTTCCCTCATCTATGCTCCTTTCTTTCTGAAGCTCCCCTCTGCTGTTGCCTTGCGCTTCGTTCCCTGCTCCTCTCTGGTCTCTTCCTCCTCCTGCGCTGGCTCCCGTCTCGCGCGTGCTCCTGTGGTTTTTGCCTTGTCGGTTGGGCTCCTTCTCCTCCTGTCGGTCCGCTCTTTCCTTCCTTTGGGCTCGGTCCGCTTGGGTGCCCGCTTCTCCGGTGGCGCCTTTGGTGAGGCGGCGGTTATTCCTTTCGTTGCTTTGCGCAGGTTCCACTGCTCAGCGGCCGGTCGGCTGCCCGCCTCATTGCCCCGTTGGCAGAGGGTTGTGCTTGTACCAGCCTCCTAGGCTCCCTCTTATTATCACGATATTGCAGCCTGCTTGTGGGCATCCGGCCGCGTTCCTTTCTTGCTGGTCTCCCTTGTTGTTTCTCCCACCAATGCTTTTCCTGCTTGGCTTCTCGCCTGGGTCGGCATCTCTGCTTAGCCTGCCCTGCCTGGGTGCTGGCCCGGGCCGTGGCGTCTGCCTGGCTGGCCGCCTGTGTGGCTTCTGTCGTCGCGGCGCTGCCCTTGGCTTTTCTGCCCTGCGGCCTTGCCGCCGCCCGGGCTTTGCCGCTCCCCTGCCCTGGCCTTTTGCGCTTTCCGCTCTTCCGTTCTGGCCTCTCCGGTTCGCGTCGCTCCATCCGCCCCGCCCGCGCCCTGCCGCGCCTTCTGTCTGCCCTCCCTGCGTCTCGGTCCCCTTTGCCTTTGCTCCGGTCCCTTCCCCGTTCCCCGTCCGGCTCCCCGTGCCCCCCGCGTTTCGCTCTGGCTGGGCGGCACCCCTGCTGCCCTCCGCCTTCTGGTTTGTCTTCCCATCCTTCACCGGTCCGGGTCCTTCGCCGCCCGGGTCTGCGTTCGTCCTCTGCGGCTGTCCCTCGTGCCCCCCCCCCCTTCTTTTCGTGCCTTCGCCGTTCTCTTTCTTTTCGCCCGCGCATTCTGTTCCCTCCCCCCCTCTGCCCCCAGGTTCCGGCGCCCCCTCCTCGCCTCTCTGCTTCCCGGGCCCTTCTGGCCTACCGTCGCTGGTGCCCGTGGCGCCTCCCGCTCGCATGCCACCTCCCTCGCCCGTCCTGCCCTTCTTCGTTCCCCCGGTCTTCTTTCCCTTCCGGCGCTGTGGGCTCTCCTTCGCCGGGCTTCGTCCTCCCTCATTTGCCACGTCCTGGTTCCGTCTTGCCTCGTCTTCCGCCTCTCTGTCCCGGCCGGCCCTCCCCGTTTGCTCCTCTCTGTTTGTGTTTCGGTGGGGCCCTTGCGTCCGGCTCGCTCTCTCTGGGGTTTTCTCGCCCCTCCCTTTAACGTGGCGCAACCCCTTTCTTTCTTTGTGTCCCTCCTGCGCGGCTGCGCGGCCCCCCTCCGTGATTTTGCCGGGGGCTCTATGGCACCTCTCTCCCTTTTTCTTTTGCCAGGCCCTCGCTCCCACCCGCCTTTCTTGCGCTTCCGCCGGTTCCTTCGACTCTGCCCTCCCCTCCCGGCCCTCCCGCCTCCCCTTTTTTCACTCTCTGTTTGTGCGGCCTGTCGTGCTTCTCTTTCGCCCTCGCGCCCCTCGTCTCCTGCCCTCTTTGCCTCTGGGCTTCTCCCTTCGCCTGTCGGCTTTGCGCTTTCTTCTTCTCGCGCTGCGTTTTCCTCGGTCGCTCTGGCGGTTCTCTCTCGGGCCGCCGCGTTTCTCCTCGTGTGCCTTCGGCCGCTCTGCTTGCCTGTGGCGTTTCGCCGCCCTCTTGTGTGCGTTGTCTTCGCGCTCCTCTTCTGTCTGCGCCTTTTCTTCCTCCCTCTCCATGTGTCCCTGCCGCCGGTCTGTTCTTCGCTCGGCCTCTTCCCCAGGCCTGCCCTGCCGTCGTTGCGCCTTCCCTCCTCTCTCCTGCGGGCTCCTTTCCGCGCTGCGTTTCCTCGCTTCCTGACCTTCGCCGACGCCTCTCGCTCGGTTTCCCCCTTTCCTCCTTTTCTGCTTCTCTCTCCTTCCCGTCGCCTTCCTCGCCTCTCCGGGGCCTTCGTCCCGGTTTCCGGCGCCTTTGCGTCTCGCCGCCGCCTCTCTTCCCGCCTGCGTGCTCCCTCGTGCCCGGCGGCCCCTCCCTCGTCGCCGGTCTCCTCCGTTCCCCGTCTCCTTTTCCTCTTTGTTTTTGTCTCTCCTGCCGGCCTGTCGTCGCCGGTGGCTCTGTGTCCCGTCCACCTCGAGGGCCTTGCCTGTTCGCCTTGCCGCGCTCCTCGTGGGTCGGCCATGCTTTCCTCCGCTCTGGGGCGGCGCTTCCGTGGCCGTGCTGCCGTCTGCCTCCCCTGTCCTCTTGCTTCCCTCCTTCGTTTCTTTCCCTGTTCCCTGCTGTGCCGCTATGGCGCGGCCTCTCTGCGTCTGCTCCGGCCCTCTTGCTCCCCCCTGTCCCCACGCGTTGGTAGCCTCACACCTTGCCACTCTCCCGGCCTTTGGTGCCTGGCTTCTGCTGGCCCGGGCTTGGGCTGCTGCCTGCCTGCCTCTGCTGCCTGGGCCGCCTGTTTCCATTTGCCTTCTGTCCTTTGGTCGCTCGCTCGTTCCTCTCTCGCGTCACGTATTGGATCCTGCTGTTCTTGCCCCTGTTCCTTCTTGCTCTCTCCTCCCCCTCCTATCTGTGCTCTGCTCCCTGCTGTCTCCCTCGCCGTCTTGGTTTTCCTCCCGCTCCGTGCCGTGCGTTCGGGGCCGTTGTCCCCCCCTCTGCCGGCCTTGTCGCCCTCTCGCCTCGTTGCCTGCGCGCCTTCTGTCTTTTCCCTTTCCTTCTCTGAGGTCGGCTCCTTTCTCCTCGCCTCCCTCCTTGTCTGCGGTCTTTTTCTCGCTCTCTCTACCCATGCTTTGGTGCGGCCGCGGTTGCTGCAGCGCGCGCTCTGGTGCGGCCGCTCCGTGCTTCTCTTCGCGTTCTTCCCAGCCCGTGGCTGTCGTCTCCTGGTTCCTGTCCCCCGGCTCTCTTTCGCCCTCGCTCCCGAGCCCGTCGGCTTGCCCCGGTGCCTTTTTCCCTGCTCCCTCTACCTTTTCCTGTTGCTTCTCTTATTGTGTTTGAGCTCCGCACACCCAGCCTGCCCGTCCTGCTGCCCATCCCTCCCCCCTATTTTGTTGCTCTGTCATCCGCGCTGGCCTGGCCTTTCACCTCTCCCCCGGCCCCGGCTCCTCCGTTCGCTCCCGAAACTCGGGCGGCACTGGGCTTGTGTTCCCCCCCCGCGCGTGCCTCGCCTGCTCCCTTCGGCCAGGTTTTGCTCGTGGGGCCTGCTCGGGTTTGGGGTCGCCTGCATGTTCCGCCTTTCCCCCGCCGTGTTCGGGGGCAAGGGTTTACGGTTTTATCGCTCGCCTGGCCCTCCCGCCAGACGCGCGACTTTCCCGTGGTTCGGATCCCATCTGCCCCATCCGTCCCCTTCCGCCGGGCACCACAGGTTGCCGGTCGTTATTCCTTCGCCCTCGTTCGCCGCTTCCCCCTCTTCACCCCCCATCCCCGTTTCTGCTTGTCTTTCCGTCCTTCCCCCGCTGCGGGCGCCTTTCCTCACGCGCTCCCCCCCTTTCGCCGGCGCTTTGCCCTCCTCGCTGGACGCTTTCTGCCGCTTCCTCCCCGCACTCTTGGTTCCTGCGGTTCCCGCCCGCCGCCTGTTTCGTTCACCGTTTTGCTTGTCCACTCCGAGCTCCTGGCCGCTCCCACCTGGCTCCCGACCCGCCTCCCTTTCCCTAGCCTTTCACCGCCCTCCTTCAACAAGGCCCCATCTGCATGGCTTCCTGCAAGGCTTTGGCTTGACCCCTGCTCCATGCCCCTTTATTCCCCGCCCCTGGCATCACTATAATTCCCGCCGTCTCCTCCCTTCTGATCTGTTTCCTTTCGCATGCCTCGCCCCCTCTCTCCGTCCTCCCCATCGTCGGTCCCGCGGCCTACCTGTGCAGCCCACGCCCTGCTATGCTTTCCCGCTTCCCCTCCTTCCCGCGCCGGCCTGCTTTCCCGCCTCTCTCCTTTCCTGCTCCTGCACCCGCCCGCCGCTGTGCCTTCTCTTGCCTGCCTTCCCATCACGGCCTGGCTACTGACCGCACCGCGTCGCCGTGCACGTCGTTCCCCACCCTGTTGTTAGATCCTCCCGAAAAACTTTAGGGCCCTGCCGCGTCCCTTGTGCCTCGCCCTGGGTTTGCACCGTCCCGGCGATTTGCTTGAGCACCGTGGCTTGGTCGTAAAGATTCGCCTTCGCACTTTCGCTCTCAATCTTCGGGCTGCATTGCCAGCTACCCCCGGCGTTGGGTTCTGGGCGTGGCCCTGCCGTTCGCTTCTCCCCCGGTATCCGCCCCCCCCCCTCTCTCTTGCCACCGCTAGCCCTTCCTCCTGGCCGCTGCTCCTATCACTAGCTTGCCCCGTGGTGTCGTGTTTGCTCCCCGGGGCCTATTGTCACTTCCCGCCTGCTTCTCCTCTTTTCCCGCGCGCCCCATTCGCCCGCCCGTGCGCGCCTCGCGCGAGCGCGCAGCAGCCGCGCTGCGCGCGCGCGTGCGGCTCGCTTTGTTCGTTGCTTCTCAGCCCTATACGAGCCCGGCCGTGTGTGCGTCTTCCACTCCTTTCCTTCCTGCGGCGCTCCCTTTCCGTTCCTGTCCGCCTCTCCCTTTGCCAGTGCTCTTTCTTTCTCTCCTATCTTCCTTTATCCTGTTGTACCGGCCCCGATGCCTTCGCTTCCCGCTATGGTTTTCTCCGCTGGTCCCTCGGGTTCCGTCCTCTCCCGGCCTAAGCTAGGCCACACATTGCCTCCCCGATCGCCGCTCGCCCCGCGCCTTGGGTTCGGCTCTCTCCTCGCACTGGCGCGGCGTCCGCCTGCCTTTTCTTATCAACTCTCCTGGCGCCCGTCTCCACCCCGCCCGCTCCCGTTTCCCTCGCATGCCCTCTTTTTAGGCGCCGGCCTTCGTCTCGCCTACCTCGCCGATCCGCGCCCTCTCCACCTGCTTTGGCTCCACATTTCCCGCCTCCTGTGGCCTCGCCTGTCCGCCGCCTCCGTGCCCCCCGTCTTCCGCCGGTTCTTCCCGGTTCTCTTCGCGGTTCCCCCTCGCCTTCCCTCGTGCCTGGTGTGGGCCCCTGGGGCTCCCCTCCTCTCTCTCTCTGCCCGCCGCTGCTTCGTTCCGTTCCTCCCGCCCTTTCCTTCTTCCCTTGCCTCCGCGGGGTTTCTCCCCGCGCCTTCTGCTTTCTTGGCTCCGCGGCGCCGCCCTCGCTTTCTCCTCCCCTTCCCCTCTGCTCCCGCCCGCGCCCCCGCCCTCCTGCCCCGTTCCGGTCTCTCGCTTGCCCTCCCCCTCCCTGGTGTTTTCCCTCGCCCTCGTCTTCTTGCTTCTTTCGCCGCTCCCCTCTCCCGCCGCCGCCGTTCCGGCCTTCCTCCCTGGGCCTCTCGGGGTGGGTTCCCTCGTCCCCCCGCGGCTTTGCTTGCGTCTCGCCGCGCCCCGCCTTTCGGCCCCCCTCCCCCTGCCCGTCGCTCGCTTTTTTTTCCTTCCCGCCGCCGTGCCTCTCTCCCCGGTTCTTCGCCCCTCCTGGTCCGGCCCCCGTCTCCTTGGCGTCGCTCCCCGCCTCGCTTTCCCTCCCGTGCCCCCCTTGGTTCGGTCTTGCTCCTCTTCGGCGGCCCCGTCCCTCTCCGGCACTTCGCCGCTGCCCCCCCGCCTGCCTTGCGCCTCTGTCAGCACCGGATTCTCTCTGTTTCTGCTGCGCACCTCTTATCTGTGCCCTCCCTGTCCCTCGCTTTTTCTGTCCTCCGCCCCCGCCCCTTCCTCTTTTTGTCACCTCTCCTGGCTTTTCACTCTTTTGCCCCCTTTTCTCGTTTCTTATGATTCCCTCCCTCTCTGGTGCGGGTCCCTGCCCCTGCCCCCTTCCCGTTCTGCTTCCCCGGCCTGGTGGTTGCCCTCTCTCTGTCGGTCGGGAGCCGCTCCCGTGCCTTTCCGCCCTTGCCCGGCTGGCTGTGCCCCCCTCTCCTCTGCCCCTCTGGGCCCTCCCCTTCGTTCCGCCTTGTTTCCGTCTTGCCATTTGGACTCACCCGCTGTGCCGGTTCTCTCCCCGCGGTCGGCGTCCCATCTCTCTTTTTTGCCCGTCTCCCGCGCCTACCTGCTCGTCGACAGCTTTCTCTCGCCTATGAGCTCGTGCGTCCGCTACCTCTATTTCTCTCGGTCGTCTGGTGAAGCTCATGCTCGTACCACGGATTATCTATAGCCCCATGTGGGCTCTGTCTCACGTGTGGCTGCTGTCGTGCTTCTCCGGGTTCAGGCGCTCCACGGGCCGGGCGCCCCCGCCTGTCTCCTCCTTTTTCGCCCTGCGAGGCGGTTGGTTCCGCGTGTGTCGCGCTTCTTGCCACAGGCTCGCCGGTTGGCGCCGCCCTCCTTGGTCCTGCCCGCCCTCGTTTCGGTCTGGCCTCTCCCTCCTTTTGTTGCTGGTTGGGTTCCCGCGGGCACTTCAGTATGCATAGTCGAGCTTTCCTTCTCCCTTACGCCTTTTTCTTTCCTTTTCCTCTCCTCTCTTTCCTTAGGCGGGGGCTCCTCGCTCGTTGTTGCAGCCTCATTCTTCTTCCTTTTCTTTTTCCCCTGGGTTTGCCTCCTACTTCCTCTGTTTCCTGGCTGCCCATAATTCTTGTCCTTTTTCATCCCAATCCTCTGCGTCCCCAACTCCGCGCACTATCCGCCCTTCTCCTGCTCTGCTCCTGTTCTGCCCGTTCTCGCTGCGGCCATGCCCGCCCGCCTGGCCTGGCCCTCGCTCTCGGCTTTTGCCCCTTCATGTGTGCTTCCCTCCGCCTGCTTTGACTCCCCTGTCCTCTGCCTCCGCGTCACCGTGGCTCGCTTGTTCTCCTTGCGCTCTGCAAGCCTACACCCCTACCCTCCGCTCCGACCTCCGCTATTTGGCCTCCGCCCGGCGCCCCTGATTCCGGCCTTGTGGCGCCTCCTCCCCGCGGCGCTCTTGTCACCCTCGTTCCGTTTCTCTCTCGGCCCCTCGCGCTTGGCCGTGCTCTCCCCCCCGGTCTTTTTCGGCCCCCGCTTCGCCCGCGCGTTCGCCTTATTGCCTACTCGCTGGGCCTGCCCTTCGCCGTGTTGGTTTGCGGGTTGGCACCGACCACGTTTTCTCCACACGCTTCTCTGGGCCTATCCATCTCGTTTCCTGCTTTCTTCTGTTCGACGCCCCGCAACCCTTGCCTACTCCCCCGATCAGTTTTCTCTCCTTGGTTACCCACGCTCGGTCCTCCTTCCACGGTCTCGTCGCTTTCCGTGGTGCCGTGTCACCTTCTCGAGCCTCATCGTTCTTACTTGTCCGTCCCATCTCTCCCCCGGCCTGGTTCTCTGCCGTTGGCCTGTGTACCTGTCTGTCTGCCTGTTCGCCCCTCCTCTCTCTCTTGTCCTCCCGTCTGCTTCAGCAGCTCCGTCCGTCCCCGTGCTCCGCCCTCTTGCGTTCCGGGTGCTGGTGCTGTGCTGTCCGCTCTGTTCCTCCCCCCTCTCCCCCCAGCCCCCGTTCGCCTTTCCCCCCTCCTGGGTCCTGCTCTGTCTTCCTCTACTTCGCTTCCGCCTCTACCCTCGCTCCTGTTCTCCTTGCTTCCTGTCTTGCCCTTCGTCGCTCCCGCCCCTCCGTGCCGTTGCTCTGCTGGTTCTTGTCTGCCTTGGGGCCGCTGGTTCTCCTCTTGCCCAGCGCGGCGCGATTACAGGCTCTGGGCCGGTGCCCTTTTTTTCTTTTTTCTTTCTCTCGCGGCTGCCCTCTCCCCCTCGTTTCTGCCCGCTCCACCCCCTTCGTCAATCACTTGCTGGCGTGTGCTTACTCTGCCCCTCCCTTCCCCTCACTCCCGCCCCTTTGGCTGCTTGCTTGCCTCTGGCGTATTCTCCTCTTTTGGCCACACTTGCACTTATCGCGCTGGCCCTGGCACTTCCAATGCTTGGCACTAGGGATCTATCGTTATTAGTTCCCCGGTCTCCTCTTCCGTCGACCCCATACTTATCTATCCGAGTCCCCCATCCCACCACACCGCGCTCCCCATGTTACACGAACCACTGCCCCGCCGCTCTTGGCCCCTGCCTTTTGCCGCGCTGGTGCCCGCCGGCGTTCCTTTTGGCCCTGGTCCTCGGCCCTGGCCTCCTCGCCTGGCCCTTCCCTCTCTTCCCGCGTCCCGGTCTTCCTCTTCCCCCTCTTCCTCGCCCTGCTCGTTTTTTGTCCGCCGCCTGTGCTTTCGTTTTTGCTGCCGCCCGTCTCGGCCCCCTTCTTCACTACCTAAACACTAAAATAAAGAGCTGTGTTTTCCTCCGCTGCCTGGTTGGCTCGGATGTCCTTCTGTTTTTCCCCATGAGTCGGTAGGCTTGGTCTTACTCATCTCCCGCCACATAGCGCCTTCACTCGCGTCCTGTCACTTGCGCTGTTATCACCGGGCCTCCTATTCTGTCCTTAGCCCCGCGCTGTCGCCCCTTTATTTCGCCCTTTGCTCCCTTCTCTCTCTCTGGGCGGGGCCACCCACTCTCTGCACGGGGTTCCCCGCTCTATGTCCTCCTCCGCAATTCCCTCTGTTCATACTCCGCTTTCGCGCCTGTGTACCCTGCTTTTGGTCTTTGGTTTCCTCGCTCCCTCCGGCCTCGCTTCTCTGTGCTCCTTTTCCCCGCCCGCTGCTCCCTTGGCCAGGCGTCCAGGCTCTTCTCCCCTTTTCTGGCGGCGGCGGCCTTGTGCGGGCTCTCTTGCTGTCCCTTGCCTCGGCTGCGCCCTATGTCATTGCTCTCTGCTCTTTTGCTGGGCCCTTCCTTGCCTCTCCGCTGCCCTCCTCCTCGCTGGTCCTCGCTCTGGGCGCATATTGCTCACCTTATCTTGTCCCTCCGGCCTCTGTCTGTCGTTTGGAGCCGTCCTCGCCTTCTGTGTAGCTCCGTCCTTGGCCTGCTCTGCTCCCGTCCTATGCCCGGCGGGTGGTTCTTCTCGCTGGGTCTGCGGTGGGCTTTCTGTCGGTGGCGGCCGCGCTGTGGGCCGCGGCGGCTGGGCCGGCCTCCGCGCGCTGGCGCGCGCCCTCCTCCCCTTGGCTTGCGTCGTTGCCCGAGCGCCCGCTCGCCGCCCGGTTTGCCCGCGCCGCCTGCTCCGCCGCCTGGTTTGGCTGCGCCGTTGCCCGTCGCCGCCGCTTCCGCTGGCGGGTTTCCTTGCTGCCGTTTGCACGCCGCCCCGGTTCGGCCTCTGGCCGGTGGCTGTCGTTCTCCGCCGCCGCCCTTCGGCCGCCGGTTTTCGCTGCCCGCGCCTCCCCGGCATGCGTCTTTCTCCTGTTGGCCCTTTTTCGGGCGCTCCTGTGGCCCCCGGCTCGGCTGCTCTGCTTGCGACGTCTGTCCTTTGGCCTGTACTCCGTTGTGCCCTGTTCGTCTTTCCCCTGGCCGGTCCCCTCCTCCCTCTGGTTTGCGGCCTGCTCCTTCTCTCGTGCCTGCTTGCCCTCTAGCTGGCCTCCCGCGCCTTCTCTCGTGGTGGTCTCTCTATCTCTCTCTCTCTCTGCCGCGGCGCTCCCTTGCCTCTGTTTCTGCCTGCTTCCTCCTCTGTTTGGCCTTGTGGTTTGCCTTGTTGGCGGCTGTTCTCGCCGCTCCTTCCCCCCGTGCGCCTTTCCACCTCCCCTCTGGTCCCTCCTTCTATTTCCCTCCGGCCCCCTCCGGTCCTTCCTGGGCCGCCTCCTCATCGGCCCCGTCCCTCGGCTCTTCCCGGCCCCCCACCCTGTACTGCCCTTCGCGTCTCTCCTCCCCGGCTGCTTCTCGCGCTGGTCTCCTCCGGCTCTCCTTTGCTCCCCTGTCTCCTAGTGTCGCCCTTTGCTTCTTGCTTCTACACCCCCCTTCCTCCTGTTTTGCTTTGCGTCTTGGCCTCCGTTTCTCCCTTTCTCCTGTTGCGTGCCCTCCCGCTTTCTCACCAGTGCTGTGCCAGCGCTGGCTCCCTCCCTGGCGCGCCCCCTTGCTGGCACGTGTTGCCGCACGCGCTGCCGGCTGGTGCTTCCAACACTCTGGGTTTGGGTTGCCGGTCTTGGTTCTGCGGTCCCTGTTGGCCTTTTCTTGTCGCTTTCTTTCTGGCTCCCCGCTTCCTTTCCTTCTCCCCCGCGCGCACGCTCTCCTCCCGCTTGGTCGCGCCTGCTTGACTCCATTGCCCTCCTCTTCGGTTTGTTTCCTCGTTCCCTTTGTGCTCTTCCTTCCCCGCCCTCCCAACTTGCTGTCCCCTGCCACGTGCGCCCTGCATTTCCGCCCTCCTTTCCTCCGCTCTCTACTTGCATCTTCCGTGTACTCCCTTGTATACTTGCCCCCCCCATACCTACCTCTCCCCGTGCGCGTGGTTCTTCTCTTTCGCATGCTTCTCTTCCAGCCGATCCCCCGTCTCCCCTCACCACTCCGAGTCCTCAACTCGGGGACCCCCGCTGTACGTGTGGTCCCGCTACTCACCTGCCGGCTATGTGTTGTCATCTCTTTGCCTTAACCCCCGTCTCTCGTTCGCTCTCCTATCGGCTGTCCCTCCCGCCTGCTCTGCGCTTATTCCCCTCTTCCGTCTGATTCTTCCTGCCTCCTGGTCGCCGGCTCGGTCCCTTCTGACCCCGCGTCTGCTTTTTTGTGTGCTTACCGCCCGTCTAGTTTCCCGCCGTGCGCTGCTGGTCTCCCCTCCCCCCTGTGCCGTGCCTTCGGCTCTGCGTCGTCCCGTGCCCGCTCTTTCCGCCCCTTGCCGGGCCTCCCCCTCGCTCCAGCGCCTTTCGGCCTGCCCGCGCCCCTGCTTCCGCCTCCCTCGCTTCGTTGCCGCTTCCCTGGCCCTCCTCCCCTGCCTCCTCTTTCTTCCCGCTCTCTTTCTCTTCGCTCTCGGGTGCTGCCTCCCGCGACCTCCACTCCCCTTCCGCCATGCTCGCTCGCACTCTGTCTCGTGCTGGTTGCTTCTCCCTCTCCAGCTCTCCTCTGCGCGCTGTTCCCGCCTCTTTCCCCTCTCCTGTTTGTCTGCTCCTCCCATGCGTTTCGGTTTCCTGCTGCTGGCTCTTCGCTTGCGCCGCCTCGCTCTCCCTCCTGGTGTTCTTGTGTCTTTTTCCCCCGTCCTGTGTCGCCGCTTTCCGCCCCTTCGTGGCTTGGTCTTGGCCGCTTTCTTGTCTTGCCTTCGCCGCTTTTCGCGTGCTTCCTCTTCTCGCTTTCCTTCTCGCCGTCCCGCTCTCTCTCGGTGGGCTGTCCTCCCTTCCTCTCCATCTGTCCTTCTCCTCTTCCTCTCTTTTTGACACCCCTGTCCTCCCTGGGGTTGCGCGCTCTTAGCCCGGCCACGTGCCCTGGTTTCGGGTTCCCATATTGGTTCGACTTTCTCCCCGCTTCCGCCTCCCCGGCGCCTTCGGGTTTTGGCTGCCGTGGGCGCCCCGGTGTGCTCCCTGCGTTGGGCGCACCCCCCGGTGTGGCCCCGGTCCTTCTCTCCGGGGTCTCCTGGCTCTCGGGTTTGGGTTCGCCTGTTTTTTCGCTTGCGGTTGTGTCCCCGCCCCCCCCGGCTTCCCCCGCTCGTGTTTTCTTCGTGTGTGCTTCTTCGCTCTCTCGTGGGCCCCTCGCTTCCTGGTTACGCTTCTGCTTCGTTTTCGGTCCTTTGCCGCTCGCCTGGGCCCTGCTGGTTGGTTCGCTGTGTCTTGCCGTTTTTCTGTTTTGCTCCTGCATCGGTGCGGTTTTTTGGCCGACGCTTGGCTGCGTTTTTGCTGCGGCCGCCGCCCTCCCGTTTTTGGCCTTCCTGTTGCCGGTCTAGTGTTCTTGGTCGCTCTGCCTTCCGCTCGGTCCCGCTCTCATCTCTCTGTTTTGGCCCCGCTCCGCCTGTTGGCCCCGCCTCGCCCCTTTGGCCGCGCTCCGCCTGTCTGCCACGCCCCCGCCTTCCGGCTGCGTGCCCCTGTCCGCAACTGCCCTCTTTCTCCGTGAGTCCTCCGCCTGTCTGGTCTTTCGCTGCGCCGGCCTGTCCCCGCCTGTCTCGCCGCGCCTCCGCCTGTTGGCCGCTTCTCCCGTTCCTGTTCTGCCCTGCCCTGCTGCTTGTCGGTCCGTCCGCGGCTGCGCTGCTTCATCATTTTCATCTTGCGTTTCTTCTCCTGCTCACGCCTCCGTTGCGCTCTGCCGACGCTGCCTGTGTTCTTTCGTTCCTCCTCTTCTCGCCTCTCCTTCCGCTTTCCTTTCTCCTCTCACTTTCTTCTGCGCCTTACTTACCTCGTCGGCCTCCTCTCTCCTCCTTCGCTTCCTTGCTTCTTTTTCTCCCCTTCTCATCGGCGCTACCCCCGCTCCCGTGGCGTTCTTCTGCTTGTCCTTCTCCTTCGTTTTCACTCGCTTGCTCGCCGCTCCTTTGCCTGCTTTCTTGCCTTGCTCCCTTTTTGTCCGCGTTTGTTCGTCTGGTGGTCCGTGCGGGTGTGTCGTTTCTCCTCGGGCCTCTTTGCTCGGCCGTTCTCTCCCTTCCCTTCCTGTTCCGCTTTGGCTTACCCGCCCGCCTCATTCTTCGTTTCCTTGCGCCGCTGTAGCACCTTCTGGCCGACCTTTTGCTGCCGTTTCCCCACGCTTGTCCTCTCCCTCTTCTGTCTGTCTGTCCTGTGTCGCTCCTCCCATGTTGTGCGTGCGCTACCCGCTATCGCCTGCTTCTTCAAACTGCCGCCCCTCTTCCGCGATCCTTCGTTGTCAGCGGCCTTCCTCTCCCCCTTTTCCCCCTGACCCTCCTGGGCTTTGCCTGCTCATGCTTCTGGCCGCCGGTTCTTGCCCGCCGCGTATGCCCCGGGTTGGCTCTTCTGGTCGGCTCCGTGGACTTTCCGGTGGTCTCCCTGTCCGCTGGAGGGCGGCCCTGGCTTCCGCTCCTCTCTGCGCCGTGCCCTTTTCCTGCAGCTCCGAGCTCCAGGCCGCCGCTTGTTCGCTCGCGCACGCCTCTGGCTTCGCTCGCGCTCCCGGCCCCTGCCCTGGTCCGCGCGCGCCCGCGGGTTGTCCGCCTCCGCGCGCCTGTTCTCTGCCTGCGTGCGCCCTGCCGCTGCTTGTGGTCGCCGCGCCGGCCCGCTCGCCGCCCTCGTTGCCTGATGGTTCGCTCCCGCGCTGCTTTCTCGCTCTCGCGCCTGGCCGTCCCGCCTGCTTCATACCTGTCTGCGTTCCTCGCCTTTCCTTTCGCGCCCTGTGCTCCCTGCTCCCCTTCCTCTCCGCCGCCTCGGCTGTCTTCCCCCTCTCCCTGGCGTTGTGTGCTTGTCCCCTCGCTCTTCTCCCTTCCCCTCCCTGTTGCGTCCCCTCCCGCACTCCGTTGTCCTTCTGCCTTCGCTGTCTTGCTCTTCTCGTGTTTTTGCCCTTTGGGTGGCGCGCCCGCGCTCTCGTGGCCTGCTCTGCCTCTCACGCCCGCCCCGCCCGTTGCCCGGCCGCCCCCGTGCGCTGGCTGCCCGTTGTCCTGGGGCCTGTTGCTACCTTCTGGCCGGGGGCCGGCGTGCCGGGCTCCTCTGCCCCGCCCCCGCCCCCCGTTTTGTTGCGGCCCTTACCCGTTATTGCGGCACTCCGTCGGCGCCTGTCGCCGTTTATCTTGCGCCCGCCCTTCCGCCCCCCGCTGGCCGCGCTTTCCGCGCTGCCCCTCTGTGGACCCTTCCCGGCTGCCTGCGCGCCCTCTCCCTGGGTTTCCCTCCGCTGGTCCGATCTGCTTCCTCGTGCCGTCGGTTCTTCAGCTGCCGCCCTCGGCCCCCTGCCCGCGCCGCCCCCGCTTGTATATCTGCTTCTTTTCCTGCCGGCTCGCTCGCCTGCCTTCGTTTTCGGCCGCTGCCCTGGTCCTCCTCGTGCCGGGCCTCGTCCCCCGCCCCGGCGTGTGCCGGGCTCCTTCCCTGTGGCCCCTCGCACTTCCTCCGCCTTTTTTCCTGCCCGGCTTTCTGTTCTCTGGCCGCCCGCCGTCTCCCCTGGTTTCCTTGCCTTTTGCCGCGTCGTGCCCGTGCGTTGCGTCTTTTCCGCTGCCGTCCCCCGCGCCTTGGCCTGTTTTCGCCGGCGGGTCCCTTGTGCTTCCGTGGCCTCGGCCTGGTACGCCCTGCCGGCGCTGGCGCCCGTGCGTGCCGCTTCACGTGTCGGCCGCCTTGGCACGACCTCCGCTCGGGCTTCCTCCGATATGCGGCTCGGTTTCTGGTCCTCTTCTGACTGGGTGCCCTGGTCTTTCCTCGCGCTTGCTTCAATTCGCGGTGTTTTCCTGGCCTCTGCCGCGTTCGGACCTTGCCGCCTGTTCTCCTGCTTGGGCGCTCAGGTTCCCCGCCCGCCTCTCCCATTTGTGCCTAGCGCTCTGCCCGGCGCCGCTCCATTATTATTTCGGGCGCTTTGGAAGGTGCATACACCCCGGCTTCCCGTCCCTTCCGCCCGCTCCCGCGCGCTCCCCGCTCTCCTCCTCGCTGCCTCCCTTCCTCCTGCGTCTTCCCCTCCCTTCCGTGCTTTCCCCTCTTTCGCTCTCTCGCGCTGCTCCTCCTCCTCCGCTTCCCGCGCTTGCTCTCCGGCCGGCGCCTCTCTGCTTCCGGCGGCCCTCCGCTGTGCTCCTCCTCTTCCGCCTTGCTCGGTTGCGCTCCCTCCCTTGCGTCGCCCGTCCGCCCTGCCTCCTCGCCGCTGCTGGCGCTCCTTCGCTCATTGTTGTTCCGCTCGTGGCCTGTCCGTCGCCGTCGCCTTCTCTCTCTTGCCGTTCGGGTTCCCTCTCTCGGTCTCTCGCCTGCTCCGCGCTCGCGCGCCTGCCCTTGGCTCCCGCTCCTTCGGCGGGCCCTGCGCTTGCCTGCGCCTGCTCCTGCGCTCGTCCCTTCTTTGTGGGTCGCGTTTCCTCTGGGTTCATTGTAGTTTCCTCCTTTGCGCCCTCTTCTGCTGGGCTTCTCTCGGTCCTCCGCCCGCTTTGCCTGTTTCGCCTCGCTTCGGGTTCGCCGTCCGGCGGTCGCCCTCTCGGTCTGTTCGGTGCTGCCCCTGCCTTCTTCGTCAACCCTCTCCTCTCGCTCCTCGCCGGCGCTTCGCTCTGCCTTCCCTTCCTCCTCCTCGCTCTGCTTCAGACCCATTGTTGCGCTGACCTTTCGCTGCCTCCCCTGTCTGCATCCGGTTTCCCGTTCGTCTCCCGCCCCCAGACAGCGCTCGCCCCTTTCGCTTCCCTGTGGTGCGCCCCGTGCCTGTTCGTGGTTCCGCCGCTCTCTCGCGTGGCCTTCGTTTCTCTCGCTTGCTGGCTGTCGCGGTGCGTGCTTGCTCTCCCCCTCCTATTCGTCTGTCCCTATGGCCCGTTCGCGTCACCCCGCCACCGCCATTCCGCCCCTGCTTGTTCCTCTGTCCGCGCGTGTTGCCCGCCTGCGTCTCCCCGTCCCCTCGAGTCGCGCCGCTTTGTCCCCCGCTCTTTCCTGGTGGCGTGCACCTTCTGCTTGCTCGCTCTGGTGCGCCTTCTCATTCCGTTTCTCTTCCCGCCTTCGCTTTGTCCCTTCGCGCCTCGCCCCCGCTTTTCCCGCGCATGCCTGTCACCTCTTGCTACATCTCCTTCGCTCCCGGCTTTCCCCCCCATGGCCCTGACTGCCAGTGGTCTTCCTTTGCTTTGGCGCTACCCTCGGTGCGCCCTGCTTCCTGTAGGCTGCTTGCGCCCCGCCTCTTCGTCGCTCGCCCTCTTGTTTTCCCCTCATGGCCGCTTCACTGGCTCTATCCTCCTTCCTCCCTTCGGCCCGCCTTTCGTACTGTTGCTCTGTTCTCCGCCCCTCAGCACTGCGTTCTCGCTTCGCCCTTTTGCCCGCGCCTCGGCGTGCATTGTCCCCGCCTAGGCACCGTGCGCTCCTGGCCCTGTCCCCCCGCGCGCTCTCGCCCCTCCCTCGTGCCTCACCGCTCACCTGCCGTTCGTCTTCCGCTCCCGTCTTTTCCCTCTGGTTCGCCTTTCCTGCTTCGACTTGTTGTTGCCTGTCTCTGCTGCTGGCTCTGCCCGGCACGATCTTGCTCTATCCTCGCACCTGCGCACTCTGGCGGCTGCCCCCTCCACCTTTCGGTACGAGTTGGTGCGGTCCCCTGGTCCCTCCCCCCTTGCCCCCGGGCTTCTGCGCTCGCGGTGGTTTGCTCCTCGCCTTCTGCCTTTCTCGGTTTGTCTCTCTCCCTGGCCTCCCGTCCCGTCCGTCCTGTCCTCCCCCTGCTCCCCTGCGCCTCTGCCTGTTGGGTCCCTGCTTGCCTCCTCGCCTTGCCCTCCCCGGCTTCCTCTTGGTGCGCTCTGCTCCCTTCTTGGCCCTCCCTCCTGCCCTTGCCCTCTCCTTCCTTTTTCCGCTCTCCCCCTCGCGGCCTTCCCTCCCTCCCTTCTTCTGCCCTCTCGCCTCCGCTCCTTTGCCCTTCCTTCCCCCCGGCCGCCTGCCCCTCTTGTCTCGCCCCTCTCGGTCTTGGTTCCCCTTCCCTCCTCCCCCGTCCGCCCTCCTTGCCGCCTTGTGTGCTCCCTTCCCCGCCTCGGTTTGAGCTTTCCCTCCCGGCTCTCCTTGCCCCTTCGTCGTTGCCCCTTCTCCCTTTCCTGCCCCGGCTCCTGGGGGCCCCGCGTTGCTCCCTTTCTCCCTCCGCTCTTTCCTCTGTGCCTCCGGGTCGCCCTGCCCCCCCTCCTTTTTCTTGTCGGTGTCCTCCGTTGGCCTCCTCCCTTTTTCCCTTTTTTTGCTTCCTTCGCCTTTTTTTTTCCCGTTCCTGGTGGTCTCCCGCTGCCGCCGTGCCGGGCTCTCTTCTCTGTCGCTCCCGGCCCCTCGCTCTCCCCCGCCCCGCTTTTGCGTTCCCTCCTTTTTTTTTCTCTCCCCCCGCCCCCTCCGCCTCCTTGGCTTCTTGTCTTTCCCGCGCTTCGTGTCTCCTACCTGCCCTGTCGTTGTTCTGTCCCTCTCGCCCTGGTATCCGCTCTGTCTGTCTTCGGCCGCGCCCCCCTCTGTCTTCCTGCGCCTTTGGTACCCCCCCTGCCTCGCCTTCGTTGCTCATTCCTGCGTCCTTCCCCTCCTCTTTTTTTCCGCGGGCCCCACCCTCTACGTCCCCCTCTTGTCGTCTTCCTGCCTGCTTCTTCTGTCTCGGGGCTCGTCGCCTCCGCCCGCCTCCTCTTTCTCGGTCCCCCCCCTTTCTGGGTCTTTCCCTCGCGCTCCCGGCCCGGGGCCTTCGTTCTTTTTCTCGTTCTTGCTCCGCTTGGCCTGGGCTGCTCCCTCTCTTCTTCGCCTCTTCGCCCCTCCCCGCCTTCTCGTGGCGCCTGGT
>QPKB01000730.1:0-21257 GCA_003546025.1 Camphora micrantha
TCCGGGTTGTTAAGCCCAATAATGGAGTAAAACCCGCTCTGATTACCAATTGTTGAGGGGTCGGATCTCTCCAAGGACCCTTGAGGACCATATCCTTCTTAAACACGGATCACCCAAATGGTACCTATCAGAGTCCAGACACATGGATGCCACGATAGTCTCCCCCCACATGACCATGCCACGAACGGAGAGTCTCTATTTATCCGCTAATTTCAGCCGAGAGTATCGTTGGAATGCGACCGTCACGACTCGACAAGGAGTTTTCCGAGTCTCTACAGCTCTCTGTATACCATTGTTTAAGTCACGGTGGGATCCGAACCATAGAAGGGGGAAGGGCGTGGAATAGAAGAGCCTCTAAGTTTTAATATGGACTTTATGACCAAACTTTAACTTCTTTCAAAACAACTAGTCACAAGTGGTGAAATTACAAATAAAATGTGGCCAAGCTTAATAAAAACAATCACCACAAAGCAAGCAACCATCACACAAGGATTGAATATAGAATGAGAATTCCCTCAATGCCTACATCCACTACCAGCTCGTAGTGATCCAACACCCCACCGGATTTCACTATTTATGAATCTTTTCAATATGGCTAAAGCAATAACCTTATACAATATGCTTTTCAAGGCTAAAGCAATACCTTTACAATAGATGTTTTTCAAGGCTTAACATCAACCTATGCATTATGCTTTTATAGGCTAAGCAATAACCTCTTCAACCACAAGGTTGGTTATCTCTCTAAGTAGTGTCTAAATTACACTTGATGGAGATTCAATTAAGCTCATTACATTTGCCTCTAAAATAGGCGATTATGAAAATGAAAATCTAATACACCACACACACACTATGAATGCAAAGATGAAAGCACATGATGTGTGTGTGTGATGTCCTCAATCATTTTGAAAAATGAAAGTTCATAAATGTAAGCCTAAGGCTTTTGAAAGTTTTTAGCTCATAAAAACATTTATGATTGAGGAAAGAATGCAAGTCACATGTTTAAAAGTAACAACTTGTTAATGATATCAAAGATTCACAAGTTGTATGAAATTAATTAGCTCTAAACATGTGATGCATAGGGATGTCAATCAAATCAACAATGTAGCTCATAAAACATAAAAAATAGATTTGATTGAAATTAGGGGACAAATCATATGTAATTATAAAATACAACTTGAAATATGATATACCAATCAATGCAAAGCAAGTTGTGAAACTTTAAAACAAAGTTACATATGATTTGTGAAGTTGTTGAATCAAAACATAAGATATATTTGAAGAGAGATTTTCTTGTGATGAAAAACAACAACCAAAAGATTCAACCAAGTATATGAATCATGTTACATATAATTTCAAAGATTCTTTCATTAACATGATCTACTTAGATTTACCAAATAAAGTACTACTTGGATTGAATCAAATGGTGATGCATCCAAAACAATAGATCAATTCAAAACATAAAACATGTTAAGGACACAACAAATCATAGTTTAACATGATACTAAAGATTTACCAAAGATAAAACAAAACATGAAAACATATGATTTGTAAAGATGTTGAATCCAAAACATAAGATAGTTTTGAAAGTGATTTTCTTATGTTGAAAAACAACAACCAAAGATTCAACCAAGTATATGAATCATGTTACATATAATTTCAAAGATTTTTTCCATTAACATGATCTACTTAGATTTACCAATTCAAGTACTACTTGGATTGAATCAATGGTGATGCATCCAAAACAATGAATCAATTCAAAACATAAACATGTTAAGGATGCAACAAAAACATAGTATATCATGCTACAAAAGATTTACCAAAAATAAAAACAAAACATGACAACATATGGTTAAGGAAAGTAGAGCTTACTTTGGTGATTTAACTCATTAATCCAAGCTTTAGCTTTCCTAATGATCCCCTTCATCCCTTAGTCCATTTCCCTTGATTGGCCTCAAAACCCCTCAAGGAATGGCCTCTTGATCATTCATTTTTTCAAAGGAATGAACCACTTTTTTATAGCAAAAAAATGCCCAACGGCTAGTGAACAGTGAACAGTGAATAGTGTTACTGTTCAAACGGCTAGTGTACAGTGAACAGTGAATAGTGTTTACTGTTCAAACGGCTAAGTGAACAGTGAACAGTGAAATAGTGAATAGTGAATAGTGAATAGTGAAGTTCACTGCTTGTCGATGACTCACAAGCTACCGAAAATTCCGAGGGACTTTTTGCCATCAAATCAAGCTCTGAAACATAGTTTTTAAGTATCTCAGCTACTAAAGTGCGTTTAAAACATGAAACACAAGAAAGCCTAAAAATGATTCAAAACTTTAAAACCAAAGGCTTGCTCTTGATTTCTAAAAAACTCTATTTAAAAAACAAATGCATCCAAGACTTAAAACCAAAACATGCATAAATCAATACTTTACAACTCTTAAAATATCAATTGCATGTATACAATAGGATTTCAAGATTTTCTAAAATCAATGGCATATGTGTGCAAAATCAAATGATGCTTGAATGAATAATGCATTCCATCAAATTGCAAATACAAAATCCCTTACTTCTTAAAAAAGATTACGTTTAGTTTGCCTAAGTACGATGTGATTAGCATAAATTAAGAAGTTAGAATCATGATCCAAATATCCCTACTATATTTCAATCCTCTAATCATTATACATATTGGACCAAAAGTTCTAACGTTCCGAGAGCTTTCAACGATATGTAGAACGTCCAATTCCGACAAACGGATCAAAAGATTGGCCCGCGGAAGATTCCCACCAAAATCCCACTTGGGCGCACACACAGTGCGCCCATGTACCAAAAAACCCCTTGGGCGCACACAACAGGTGCGCCATGTCCAGAAGCACTTAGGGCGCACATACATGTGCGCCCCAAGTCCTAAAAAGCCACTTGGCCCCCAATCTTTTTCAAAATGCCACATAGGTGCACCCACGGTTGCCCCCAAGTTTTAGTCTCCATTGTTTTAGTCCGAATTTGATCCGAAAATACTTTTGAACCGAAACCATTAAACCCATTTAACCCAAAGGGTGACATGGGCGCACACACAAGTGCGCCCAAGTCCCCAATCTTTTTCAAAATGCACAGAGCGCACCCACGGTGCCCCCAAGTTTTCAAATGTTCATCCATTGCCCAAGTTTAGTCCTCGAATGTCGATCCCGAAATACTTTGAATCGACCATTAAAACCCATTTGAATCAAACCACTTAATACCTATGGCGCACACACAAGTATAGAGATTTTCGAGTGACATGGGCACCCACCGTTGCCCCCAAGGTATAGTCTCCAATTTTAAGTCCCACCGAATACTTTGAAAAACCAACATTGAACAGTTAACCCAAGAGTGTGACATGGCGCACACACAGTACGCCCACAGACCCAATCTGGTCAAAAATGCACATAGTCATCCACAGTGTGCTCCAAGTCCGAATATAGAGCCGCAATCCGTTAAGGTATTACTTTGAACGGAATCCGCCAACTCTAAACACCACTACAACTCCGACCCAAAGGTGACTGGGCGCACACACAAGTGCGCCCAAGTCCCCAATCGTTTTCAAAATGCACATAGGCGCACCCACAGTTGCTCCCAAGTCTAACCTTCATCGTTTTAGTCCGTATCCGATCCTAAAGTAATCCGAGCCAACTCTAAACCCACTCAACTCCGAAGACCAGACATGGGCGCACCTGTGTGTGCGCCCAAGTCCCAAGACGCACTTGGGCGTACCTATGTATGCGCCCAAGTCCCAGACCCACTTGGGCGCACCTGCATGTGCGCCCAAGTCAAGAAAACCCTAAAATCTTCTAGGTTTGCATGAAACTCTAAAAATTCGTACCCACAGCAACCCTAATCCCCTCCCACGCCAAAAACCCTATAAAAACCCTCTTATACCATTTTTGCAAGGAGGCTACAAAAAAAAAAAAGAAAAAGAGAGAAAAAAAGAGTTCATAAGAGAGATCATTAGATCTAAAAGAAAGGAAAAGGAAAAGCACTTTGGTTCTCCAAGATCATCAATGGAGAAGGCCTCCAAAAGCTATGGATTTTGCGCAAAAGCCTCAGTCTAAGACTTAAAAGTCACGTAATCTAAACCGGTATTCCTAGGTCTAGTCTTTCCAATTAATGTTCAGCAATCATTAATGATTTAGAGAAACATGCTTAGAAATGCATAAATTTGTAGATTTGCAATTAATTTGTTAGTAGTATTTTATAGTAAGATTCTCTGATATCTAGTAATATATTTGTCATCCAGTAAGCATGCTCAGATGCATCTATAGGCTGTAGATCTGCATCGTTCTCATCATCCGAATTTGTGATTGAATAGATCTTGTATTCATATAATTTCGTTGGAAAGACTTCAAACTTGAGAAAGAAAAGTGCAATAGAGCACTTGGGCGCCACCCTAGGTGCGCCCCAGTCCCTGCATGGGATTTTAATCCCAATTTCACATATCGCCGTGCACTTCGTTTCTTAAGATTTGAATTCATTCTCATACGCATTAATATCAGGACTCGGATCTGCAGTTGTGTTCAAAATCACACGAAAAGTGTTGGAAAGAAGAAGCAAATAAAAAAAAATAAATAGAAGAAAACACAGAAAAACACACTGGGCGCCACTGTGTGTGCGCCCAAGTCCAGAGTCAGGAGATTTAAATTTGCGATTTTTCCATTTCATGGTGCATTTTTGCTTCACAGATCCGAGTCTATCCTCGTATAATTTGATATCAAAGCCTTCGGATTTATATAAAAACCATTGAAAGAATCGAGAGAGGACAAAAATATTATTGCTTTGAAAAAGAGGAAAAGGGAAGAAGAAGAAGAAAAAAAAAGAGGTACTTGGGCGCCACTGTGGGTGCGCCCAAGTCCCTGCAAAGGGAACCACCATTCAAACTTTGTCCCGTATTATTATCTTCAAATCCGGAAGATTTGATATTAATATTTAGTATTAGGATCGTATATTTAATTGGCGAATGTTGGAAAATTGCGTCGGAATATCGTCGAACATATAGAAATATCTCACAACCAGCAGAGTAACTTGGGCGCCACTGTGGGTGCGCCCAAGTCCTGCACAGGACACTTGGGGCGCCCCTCCATGTGCGCCCAAGTCCCCAGTTTATCTTCACGGCCCGCATTTTCCATATTTCACATTCATTTAACTTGTTGCTGCATCTCTGTGATTGCTATGACTGATTATTGAATTTCTAACCTCAAACTAACTATGAATTCATCACACTTTAGGTTAGGTTATATATTGCGTAAAATACTAAAAATTTTTAAAAAAAAATCAACAAAACTCTTCCCTTCTCATCTTGCTCTTTATAATTAGAGAAGAAAACAAAAAAAAATAAAGAAATAGAAAAGCCCATAAAAAAAAAAAAAGCGAAATTGAGTAGACATTAAGTAGAAGACCTTAGGTTATTCTTAATTTAGGTTGCATTACTTTTGCATAAAAAACCAAAAAAAAAGAAAAAAATAGAAAAGAGAAAATCACAAAATTTCTAAAACACTTCTCCTCTCATCTTACTCGTCTAGTAATTATAAAAAAAAAAAGTAATTAAGAAAGTAGTAGAATTATCCTAGGTTTTTTACATTCCACGCTTAAGTAAATTAGTAAACTTGACCAATTCAATTTAAACACTTAATTAACTTAAAACACCTAATTAAAATATCTAATAAAATCATAGACTTATTAATTGTTAAATCCTTAAAACTGATTAACAACATCTAATAAAACCCACTAATTGAACAAAACCTTAATCAACAAAGTTCAATTAAAGTCCTAATTAATAAAACCCTAATTAATAAGCCCCTAATTATTAAGACATAATCAACGAGATCCATTAACAACACTAAATTCAGACCCTTAACCAAGCTTTAATTAAATCTTGATCACACATTCCTAGTTTAATCCTCATCAAAGACGGTAATACAATCAAATCCTAAAAACATAAATATATAAAAACGTTCTCCCAACAGAAATTTAAATCGAATACCCGAAACTGACTTAAAACACCCTGAGACAACAAGTTAGTAGATTGAACACTTGGGCGCCACCACGGGTGCGCCCAAGTCACAGAACAACACATAGGCGCCACCATAGGTGCGCCTAAGTCACAGAAGAACACATATAGGCGCCACCACAGGTGCGCCCAAGTCACAGAACACACATAGGCGCACACATGCGGCCCAAGTCACGAACACACATAGTCCCCCACAGGTGCGTCCAAGTTCATAGAGCACACATAGGCGCCCCCACAAGTGCGCCCAAGTCCCTAGTCCAATCTTGAGACGCATTTCGGTTACGTTTCAACTCACGAATTCAAACCACTACTACACTTAAGATTTAAAAACTTGAACCAACTTAGGATCCAAGATTTATTGACCACAGGTCACCTAAAAATCCAAATTTTAAGTGAACGAATCTAAGAAAGACCGAAACTCACAGGACCGACCACTTGGGCGCCACTGCAGGTGCGCCCCAAGTCCATTTCTAGCCCCTAATATCACCAAACCATATTCATTTCAAATCTCGACCCAAATTAACATCTCTCAAAACCTTTACCGAACCAACAACAGCCTTTGAATTTAAAATTTCATTAATATAAACCCATTCGGAGTCTCGAACCCAAAGTCAGAAAGATCAAAAAGTATCAATGAGACTTGGGCGCCACTGCTGGTGCGCCCAAGTGCACACAGAAACACTTTAGGTGCATACATATGTGCGCCCAAGTTCCTCTGTCAAATCTAAGTGGTGAATTCGATTGTGTTTCGAGTTCCGGACTTAAGATTGTGAAAATAAACTAACTCAAAACCTAAAAACAATATCAGAACAGAAGCTTACACTTAACAAAACTCTCCGATTTCTGAAATTAACATCAGTACCCTCATCACTAGCCGAGTTACATAGAACCCGGTACTTGGGCGCAACTGCCTGTGCGCCCAAGTCATCGAGAGAACTTAGGCGCCACCACAGGTGCGCCCCAGTCCTCCTTCAACCCTGTTTCGCTGGTTTCGACATCTTTTCATTTATTTGAACTGAAACCCGAAATTTCAGAACCTTCCACAATTAAAAAAAAAAAAAAAAAAACATCTCAAAACATCTCTAAATAACTCTTGATCAAAACCATAACTTCAAATAAACCAAACCAATTTAAAATCATAATTAATAAGCTGCTTAGGCGTAGAAACTATTAAGCTTAGCTAATTGCACCCGAGGATTTGATCAGTTTCCCTCATTAGGTATATTTAGAGCATTAGGCTTCGTCCATCACTTTTTCTGTTCCTTTTGGGGGACTGGGAAAGCTGATGTGGGCGGTGTTAGGACCTTAGGTTAGGGTTAATCCGATGATCAGTAATAAAGCATTAATCACGTAAATCCAAGTAAAAAATTCCCTAGGTAGGCCCTTCTAGCCCCAATTTCAAAAAATCCATAAAAACTATAAAACCAACAAAATAAACCCAAAAAGATTTTTCCTTTATTTCTTCCTCCACCTTAGGTGCCAAATATTGAATCGAAACTTAATGATAAAAGGGGAATGAAGAACCGATTTCTAAAATTGAATAAATGAGAATGACGAGATGAGATGAGTGATTTCAAAATACTTTTTAAACAATCATGGCCCATCGGCCACCCTAAAATAAGCACCGGCCCATTGGCCACCTTCAATCAATTACGGCCCATCGGCCACCTCCAATCAATTACGGCCCATCGGCTTTTCACTTTTATCACTCGTGTATCGCACACGAAAAAACACAGAAATCACAAGTCGAAGTCTCATTTGCATCAACATTTTGATTTGAAAAGTCAGCCTTTAAAACCCTATTTTTGCCAAGGGATTAGAAGGGGGTACCGGGAACGGGGCAGATCCTTCTTCTTAAATATTTGGCAACCTCCCCCTTTTTTTATTTTCTTTACTTTAATTACTTCATTTTACTTGGATGCACTATGATTTTGCTATGTGAGGATTAAACCTTATTTGGACTTTAACTCATAACCCTGAATTGACCCTATATTAAAGGACCCAAAGAGACCCAAATCCATGTGACAAGACAACGTCTGTGTGTTGCCGGCAGCACATTAGACGAGAAGAAGAATCCACCCATTATTTTCTCCCATTCATTTTTCTTCGGCTTTCGTCGAAGAACGGTGTTACGGCCGTTACCGTAGCTGGCGATCGTGATCCGTGATTTTTGACGGGTAGTCGAATCCTCATTTTTCGATGTAAAATTTAAATAGCCATATATAGTTGAATGGCGATTCCCTCCCCGGGGGGATTAAAATTTACATCCGATAGGTGGTTCCTCAGAACGAACAAGGGTAAAGGGCCTTGTTACTGATGCACTCGCCGATCTGCCAGATCTTTGTCGCGACCCGGACCGAGGCCGCGACTGATGAGATGTATTGTAAGATGGCAAAGATTAATTTGGAAAGATGATTAAAACCTCCCACAGGTTTCCCGCGGTGAGGGTTCCGAAAACACACGAGGAACAACCACTCACACGATCAAGTATGCGGAAGCGCGTGGCAAATCACATCTTATTAAATCATGACAGAATATGAACATAATGTCATCAAGACTAAAGTATCAAAATGGAGACATAACAAGGCATTCCCATAATAATTCAAAGTTGCAAAGTTAAACAAAGTATGTTTAAGTTATTACAATCCCCAAAAATAAGAGGCCAACATAGGCCAATACAACACCAATACAGTATATAAAAAGCCCGAAAATGTATTACATCGGGAACCATGAACCCGTCCCACGCATCTAGATGACGTCGTCAGGTTGCCACTCACGGGCTAAGTAGGCTTCAACAGCCTCCTCCTGGCACTCCTCCTCAAGGGGATAGCTCCTGCACATGGTCACCAAAATACAAGCATCAAACACGCGACGGTTTGGCAAGAAATCATTTTGAAGTGAAAGCAGAAAACATTGTTAATCGAGATCATAAAGAAATTACTTTACTGAACGTAAACAAATACTTACGAAACACTTTTCTAAATCAAAGACAAACTAACATGAATGCATAACATATATATCATGAAACGTAAATCCACACAAGAGCCCATCCTTTCTCTATCATTTATAATGAAAAGAGTTAAGCACGCACGACAAGCACGAATATACATAGTATAACACGACATGATTCCCACAAAATACGGGATTCCGGCCGCGGAACCCGGACACGCACGATGTAATAAATACACGACTAATCTGCAGTTAGTTCACATGTTAAGGACCCCCAGACAGTGGATCAGACTGAAAGGGCAGTCCCAAGCTCTGTGGTGTTTCACTTGAGTTCATGAATGCCACAAAAACACGCAAAACACATGATTCAAATCATATCGAAAATAAAAAGGGGGAAATCACTTGTCACGGCAAGACGAGGCACGACTAGCAAAATGCATAATATATATAGCTCACCATTATAAGTGATCCCCATTTTAATACTTGAAACAACATCTTAGAAACGAGCTTAAATACTTGACTTCAAGCGAGTACACGACATGACTTGCGGTATTAAATCAACTGCGTTCAAAACACGATAATTTTCATCAAGTACATGCTTAGGCTATTCATTGACCCTATGTGATTTGGAACTCTATATTAAAATACAAGGATTGGTGTCCCCGAAGTTGGTACATATCACGGAGTTCCATTCACACAATGTCAAGTTAAAGTCCTTAATATAGCCTAGTTTTTAAATTTTAAAAAGAAATGTAAATGGGACAAACCCTTAAAAAGGGGAAAATTCAGTTGGCCGGTCCGACTGGCCCATTGCGGTCGAACTGCGTACATAGTGAGCCGGTCGACCAGCCAAGGCCGTCGCCTGCAGTTGAAATTAAATGGTGCATAGTGTTTTGGTCAGGTTCCAGAGAACCTGACCTTGTGTCGCCGGTCGACTGCGCCCCCTGGCCGGTCGACCGCGTGAACTGCGAAACAGTAATTCCCGCAGTGCACAAGTCAAAATATCCAACTGGCGACCAAACCCAGTGTGCCGTCGACGGCGCGCCTTGGCCGGTCGACCGGTGACTGCAGAACAGACCAAAGTCTTCTGTTTTCTGCCCAGTCAGTGGTACCATCATATCCACCCTTCCTTTCTACATTCTTTCCAACCTGATTAGCAATATTAGATGCATGAATGTAACAAGCTAGCAAGGCTCACAATGGGGCATTATTTTCAAATACTTTAAAACAAGGTCATTAACATAGAAAAACCCATTTCAATTTAATACCTTCAAAACCATTCTTATCAAAGTGGCAATCCAAACTTCCAACAGAGCAAGGCTTAATTAAAGGTAATGAAATCTGAAAGTTTGGAAAGCTATTTGGCATGCTTGCATTCTCTAAAACAGATCATAACTCGAAGTCCTAGTAAACAAGCATTAATCACAATGACAATCCTGATCACACATACATATCAAGCTTAAATAGATTACTATGCTTAGCCCAAATGAAAACAAACTCTTCTTCATGCACTCCTAACCAGATCAAGCTAAAGAACTACTAAAAGAATCATGAAATCCTATTCAAAAAACTTCGCGCTTTCCGACCAACACCTTCGTTGTCACGAACGGTGAAATTGGTTTTTCTTTGAAGGAGTTGAGCGCTACCACCGGGCTGCCTATCCTCGGCAAACTCTATGAGGAGTTTATGCCTATTGACAGTGTCCTTGAGGAGCAGTCGGAGGAGTTCAGGCTTCTGTACTTTCAGCTCGTCGCCTTCTACGATTTTTTGAAGGAGAAGGAGGGCTCGAAAGTCCGATGCAGTAGTTGGAGGAGTCTCAGCTCTTTGTCTTCCAACTTCTTTGACGGTGGGGATGCTTCTGAGAGTATGTCCCAGGAAGCCAGGGCTAAGAACCCGAAGAAGAAGATCTCCGCTATGCGAGAAAATTTGAGGGATTTTCTTACAAGCACAGACGCCATTTGTTCTGACATTGCGCTGCGGAGAGATCTCGCTGTTTACCTCACTTACTGGCTGGGTGAGGCAATTTTTGCTGGAGGAGATGGAACGCACATCAGGCCGCACTGTATTTTTCCGGCTTGTCAGATGGCGTTCGGAGAGCAGCTTGCTTTGGTGCCTGCTCTTTACTCCTATTTGTGCACCGAACTGCAGGTTGCTGCTTTCTTGGTTCGGCTTGGGCTCCCTATGAATAGGGTACTCATATCTTCTATTCGTGGTTTGTGTACCACTGTCCGGGCTTCCACTGTTTAGGCGCTGCACAGGCCCGTTTATGATTCGGTTGGCTAGAGGGAAAGCCGTTTCCGAATCTCTTTTGTCTGCCCGTTTGAGGATCCGACGGTTCAGGGACGTCGAGATGGGGCAGTCTTCAGTCAAGCTTTCTCCCGGTCTGCGGAAGAAGGCTTTTGATTTTGGTGTCTCCCGCGATTCCACCAGAGCAGGGTCGGGAAGACACTATTCT
Organism: Camphora micrantha; assembly: GCA_003546025.1. Taxonomy (NCBI): domain Eukaryota; kingdom Viridiplantae; phylum Streptophyta; class Magnoliopsida; order Laurales; family Lauraceae; genus Camphora; species Camphora micrantha. The sequence goes on from QPKB01000730.1 coordinate 11,436, forward strand.
TTGACGAACGCAGAGAAGGGATGGCTTTTTAACATACGTGTTGGTACGATGGTGTACCGTCGACATCTTTTTGTTGACATCCAGCCGTATGTTCCTTCTCGTTTTGCGTTGCAGTTGGGCTTCTCCCAAGGCGTTGTAGGAGCGCCTTCGAGCATGGTGAAGCGTTTTGGGGGTCTTCAGGATGGGAGGAATGCATGGGCTTTTTACAGTGCGGAGGACACTACCGCCATGATTTCCTATCCTGAGCTGCCCACTTTCCGGACCGCTGGCTTCACGAAATGGTTCGCGGAGAGCTTCTCAGTGTACCGGGGGCTTTCCAAGAAGGAGCTCAATGTCAAGCAATCTTCCGGGAAGGGCCTTGGTAGATCAGACGGCGTCCGGCGAGAGGAGGTTTTGGCCTTCCTTTCTGGAGAGAAGCATAGGATAGGCTTTCTCAAGGACCGGGATGTCGTCAGATCTGGAGCTGTGCAAGAGGTACCTGGTGAGGTCCTGAGACAGCTGGAGGAGGAGGAAGCTGAAATCGACGCTTGGAGGCAAGCGGAACGAATGAGGACTTCCATGGGGTCCACTGGCAGGAGCGGACCATCCAGTGAGGACTCTGGTGAGAAGCCTGACTTTGATAGCGGGGCAGGTTCTTCAGGTAAACCGACCCGCAGGAGCAAGAGGAAGAGAGGACAGTACCGTCATAAGAAGCAGTGCGAAGATTCTCCTGACGTGGAAGTCCCTCTTACCATTGATGAGGAGGTCTCGGGGGATGCTGAAGAGCCTCCAGAGAAGAGGAGTCGAGAGGAAAAAGCAGACGATGGTATGATCCTTTCCCTTTCTTTTTCTGCTCTCTCTCTTTTTTTGTTCTTTGAGAGATTTTTGTTTAGATCCACTGCTTTCTTTTCTTTTTGCAGAGGATGATGACTTGGTGATGCCTGAGGCCCGGCCGATGAGGCGGCGACGGATCCGACTACGGCATCTGAGGAAGAGCCAAGGGACTCTGGAGTAGACCCAGAATCTTCTCCTGGTACGACTTCTTTACTTCCCCCTTTTTTTGGCATTTTCTTTTCTTTGCTAAATTTTGCTGACGTTTCTCCCCCCCTTTTTTTTTGTCAGCTGATTTGCCAGAGGACTCTGACGACTTCGAGCCATCCATGGATGTAGCTTTCTGCGACACTTCGGACGAGCTTATGGAGACAGAAAGCACTCCACCGGTCGTCGGAGAAGGTATTACACAGCAATAGTCTTGATAAAAATTTTTTTTTTTTTGACAAGATCATATTCATACCTTTCCTCTTCTGGCAGGTTGTGAGGCGACAGGAGAGGTTCCATTGTCTTCCTCGGAGCCGGAACAGGAAATACCAGCGGCTGGTCCAGAAGTAGAGGCTTCTTCTACCAGTTTTGATGCGGCAGAAGTGCAAACACATGATGATATTCCATCTTCTGACGCTCCGACTGGGAAGAGTCTTTCGATTTATCGCCCACTACGGTCTGACATGGGCAGTCAGTCAGTGGAGCACGGCGAGTCTTCGTCTGGGCCCTCTCTTCAATTTGCAAAGAAGGTGTTGAAGAGTGTACTGAGCTCCTGGGTCGAGACTCTTTCTTCTGGCCACTCGGAAGCTGGCTTTGGCATGGTCAAGCACGTGCGAGACATCCTTGCTGACAGCGCAGAGGTTGGTCTGGATATCACCAATGCCAAGGCTTTCGTTGATGGAGTCATTGCACTGGGCGATAAGTGGAGCAAGACTAAGAACTCCCCAAGTGGTGACTTTTTCAACGAGATGTTTCTGAAGCCTTCCAGCGAGGTCAAATCGGAAGTGAATGAGATTTTGAGGGCTCGGAAGCAGCTCGTTCGGGAGAGGAACGTCACCGAACTGGCTATTATCGAGCTATCAAAAGACCTGAGCCACCTCGATAAGGAGATCAACGAGACTAGGCAGCGTCTCGAGTTGTTGGAAGAACAGACTGCTGCTAAATGGGCTGCTGTTCTTGAAGCTCGTGCCAGAGAAAGCACTCTGATCCGTCAGGTTGAAGAGGTTGACGGGAATCTCCGAAGAAAGACTCAGGAGCATGAGCGATGGCAACTTCTTTGGGAGGAATTCCCTCGTGCTGAAGATGGATCGCGGTTTTCTGCCGCATTTTATGGCAGCATCTTGAAGAAGCGTGGCCTGGAAGCTTTGGAGGCTGAGGCCAAGAGTCTGCTCGAGGACCTCAGTCTTTGGTTGAAGACTATGATGGACTGAGCTTTTGAATTTCTTTTGTAACAAACTTTCTTCTCATTTTTTTTTTTTTTTGGTACCTCCATGTATAAATATTTTGGCACTCTATTTTTTTGTATCCCCTTGTTCTACTTAAATTCTTTTTGTTGAAAATAAGCAAAAGTTGAATGGGAATGTTTTGTTTGAAAATCTTGATCAAAAGGTTATCATTTTGTGAAAATCTTTTGTCAAAAGTGTTGTTTTGGCATGAAAGCCAGATTTTGTGGCACAAAGCCTGGTTTTTGATGGCTTGAAAGCCGAAAATTTTGAGGTGGCATGAAAGCCGATTTTGGTGGCGTGAAAGCCAAATTTTGGTGGCGTGAAAGCCGATGTGGCATGGAAGCCGATTTTTGGCATGAGAGCCGATTTTGGCATGAGAGCCCGATTTTTTGTTTTTGGCGTAAAAGCCGGATTTTGGCATGAGAGCCGATTTTTTGTTTTTGGCGTAAAAGCCGGATTTTTGGCATGAGAGCCGATTTTTTTTTTGGCGTAAAAGCCGGATTTTTTGAAAACCAAGTTTTGTTTTGTTGGCATGAGAGCCAGATTTTGTTTTGATTTTTGGCGTGAAAGCCGATTTTTGGCGTGGAAGCCGAGTTTTTTTGGCGTAAAAGCCGAGTTTTTGGCGTAAAAGCCAGGTTTTTTGGTTTTCAAAAATGCAAGTATCGACTAAGAGTCGCCTCCCTGCTGAATGGTATTGCAAGTATCGATGGAATGTCGCCTCCTTGCTCATTCGGTTGCGAGTATCGATGGAATGTCGCTTCCTCGCGAAGTTGGGTGCAAGTATCGACTAAGCGTCGCTTCCCTGCTTTTTTTTTTCAAAAATTTCGTTTTGCGGGTATCGATATGTCGCCTCCCCACGATTTTTGAAATTTGAGGTTTTTTCGAACCTTTGTTTTTCTTTTGACATTTGGGTTGTGGATATCAACTGGAATGTTGCGTCTCCACGATTTTTGAAATTTTGCAAGTATCAACGAGGTGTTGCTTCCTTGCGATTTTGAGGTTTTGGAAGTATCGAATGGGGTTCGCATCCTTCCAATGGGTTTTTTGCGAGTATCGACTTGACATCGCTTTCCCGATTTTTGTTTTTAGACACGAGGGTCGTAAATTTTGACCTAAAACCATTTTTGGCGGTAAAAGGTAAGGCGGACTAGGGTGGAAATTCCTAAGTCCTGATTTTTGTTTCAAACCAAGAATTTTGGGTTCAAGGATCGAAAATTTTGGTTAAGTTTGGGAAGAGGCTCCTAAACTTAGATTTTCGGATTTTGATTTTCTTTTGAACAATGAAACGATGAAAGTAAGCATTGTTTTGAAAGTTCAACATAAAGGTGAAAATTCCAAAAGGAGTGGGTTTGACGAGCAAGTACCTAGAAATAGGCTTTGGCCTTGCAGGCGTCGCTCTGACCCAGTGGAGGAAGTCTTCAAGGGTAGTACCGCTTCAAGAACTTGCCGTTGATGGGCAGCATACATCTATCACCTTCCATGTTTAGAAGTGCGTATGCGCCATTGGAGAAGACTTTGTCGATGACGAAGGGTCCCTCCCATTTTGGTTCAAATTTGCCTTTGGATTTGTGAGCGAAAACCATCGGCCTTTTTACCGCAAGAACCAAGTCACCCTTTTTGTGGGCGCGTTGCCTGACCTTTTTGTCGAAAGATCCAGCCATGCGTGCTTGGTAGAGCTCAATGCTTTGGAGTGCCTCGAGCCGTCTCTCATCGAGATTGTCCAGCTCTTGGAGTCTTAATTTGACATTGCTTTCTTGCGTCATGTCATTTTGTAGAGATACCCTTAAGGAAGGAATTTGTACCTCTAAAGGGACAACAGCTTCGCATCCATAGACCAAGGAGAATGGCGTGCTATGGGTCGGTCCTCGAACGGTGGTTCGGTAGGCCCACAAAGCTTCGGATAGTTTGTCGCCCCAGTCCCTTTTGTGGCTAGAGACCATTTTCTTGAGAATTTTGCAGAGTGTCTTGTTGAAGGCCTCTGCCAGTCCATTCGCCGCCGGATTGTACGGAGTTGAAGGACAACTTTGGATTTTGTATTTGTCGCAGAACCTGTAGAATCTGTGATCACGGAATTGTGGTCCGTTATCATGGACGAATCTTTTAGGTATGCCGAAGCGACAAATGATGTTGGTGCGCAAGAACTGAAGGACTGATGAGGTCTTCATTTCATTGAGCGCAAAAGCTTCTGACCACTTGGAGAAATAATCCGTAGCGGCGAAGATGAAGCGATGACCTTTGCTTGACGGAGGGGAGACAGGACCTACGATGTCCATACCCCAGGCTTCGAAAGGCCATGAAATTGCTGTAGGATGTAGCCATTCTGGAGGCATGTGGACATAGTCTCCATGAACTTGGCATTGTTGGCAGCGTTTAGCAAATTGCATTGCGTCAGCTACCATGGTAGGCCAATAATAACCTAACCTTTTTATCTGATCGTAGAGCTTTGGACCAGCCTGATGAGCTCCACAAAGACCAGCATGCACCTCTTCGAGAGTTTCTTCAGCTTCTTGTTGTGATAAGCAGCGTAGAAGTACTCCATTGTAGGATTTTCTGTAGAGCATCTTTGAAGGAATGTCCAGATGAAAGTTTGGGGTTCGTCTTTGAACACTTACCCGTTCTTTTGGATCTTCAGGCAGGATTCCGAACATAATATAATCAATGAACGGATCCCTCCAGTCGCCGATCGGAGGTCTGAGGATGGAGATCCGACTTCCAACCAGTTGGTGGCACTCAGCAACTGCTTGGTGTGTATTGAGGGGAGGGAGAATCCTTCTCTCACACACTGTAACTTGCATGTGTTCTCCTTCTTGGACCGCCATAGAGGCGGCGAGTCCAGCCCAGGGCATCTGCACGGATGTTTTCGCCTCTACGAATGTGGGTGATATGACAGATGTCAAATTTTTGCCGAAGTGATTGCGCCTTGTTGTAGTAAGGCAACAGATCAGGCTTCCTGATTTCAAATTTCTGATTCATCTGGTTGACGATCAGTTGAGAATCCCCGAAGGCTTCTAGCACTGTGATGCCGGATTCGAGGGCGAGTTCCAATCCTACAATCAGGGCTTGGTACTCAGCTGCATTGTTTGAACATGGTTCCAGTAGCGAGAAGGCGTGTGGAATCATGTATTTGTCGGGACTAACAAAGAGGATGCCAATCCCTGATATTTGATTTCCTTTTTCACTTGTCCTGGTTGCACCGTCGAAGTACATATCCCAGGAAGCATTTGATAAGGAAGCCTCCACGTTGTAGACTGACTCGTCTGGGAGATCATCCCTGAGTGGAGAATCTTCAGGCAACGGATGCTCTGCAAGAAAGTCTGCCAGAGCTTGACCTTTGATTGCTTTTTGTGGTACATACCTAATATCAAATTGTGACAGGAGGATAGACCATTTTGCCAGTCGGGCATTGAGGGAACCTGCTTTTGTGACAAGGACCTTCAGGAGATTGATCCTCGAGATCAGGTATACTGTGTTGGACAGCAGATAGTGACGTAGCTTTTGTACAGCAAACATCACTGCAAGACATTCTTTTTCGACTGGAGAGTAGCGATGCTCTGCACCTACCAGCATGCGGCTGAGATAGTATAGAGCAGCTTCTTTTCCCTCGTGATTTCCTTGTGCAAGTAGAGCTCCCAAAGAGTGGTCGAGGGCTCTTGTGTACAAGATAAATGGTTTTCCAGTTGTGGGGGCAGCCAGTACTGGAGGTTTGGTCAGGTATGACTTGATGTCTTGGAACGCAGTTTCGCATTCAGCATCCCAGACAAAGTCCACGCCCTTTTTCATTAGGCGGGAGAATGGACGGCATTTCCCTGACAGGTTGGAGATGAACCGTCGTCGAATGTATGCCAATCTTCCTTGAAGCCCTTTTAACTGTCTCAGGGTTTTTGGGGATGGCATTTCTAGGATAGCCTTGACTTTGATAGGGTCAAGCTCTATTCCCGCTTTCCGAACTACGAATCCGAGGAACTTACCCGATGATACACCGAAGAAGCATTTTAGGGGATTCATTCGCAGTTTGTGCCTGCGTAGTCGGAGGAAGACTTCTCGAAGATCTTTGAGATGGTCTTCTTTCCTTTTGCTTTTGACGGCGAGGTCATCAACGTAGCATTCGACCGTCTTATGCTGCATATCTTGGAATATCTTCATCATAGCCCTCTGATATGTCGCACCAGCATTTTTCAGACCAAATGGCATTACAGTGTAACAATACACGCCAAATGGGGTCCGAAATGATGTGTGTCTTTCATCTTCAGGATGCATTTTTATCTGATTGTACCCAGAGAAACCATCCATGAATGTCATCCGCTCGAATCCACAGGTGTTGTCGATCATCACCTCCGGTATGGGGAGCGGAAATTCATCTTTAGGACATGCATTGTTCAGGTCTCTATAATCAATACAGACCCTAATCTGCCCATTTTTCTTTGTCACTGGGACGATGTTGGCCAACCATTCAGGATGCTGTTCCTCGCGGATGAAGCCAACGTTTTTGAGTTTCTGAACTTCTTGTTCAATTTTGTCCATTATGTCAGGACGAAATCTTCTTTGGCCTTGTTTGACAGGCTTGATATCTTTTTGTAGATTGAGTTTGTGAACTGCTATTTTGGGGTCTAAACCAGGCATTTCAGCGTAAGACCATGCAAAACAATCAACAAACTCACGAAGAAAAGCGATATACTCGGGTAACTCATCATCCTTTATATTCTTGCTTATGAATACAGGACGTGGGCTATCTGGCGTTCCCAAGTCTATCTTTTGAACAGAATCTTCTGTTGGAAGACTTGAAGGTGGTTCCTCCACAATATTTTCGGAGGCTTCCAACTCAACAAGACCTTCCGGAGTTTCAAAGGTATTCTCAGACCAAGGCTGTGCTTCTGACCATGGGTCTTCTTGATCGGCACTCTTCTCAAGACTCGCTATGAGATGGTCCCAATCACCTGTTGAAACTGGATCGAAGTATGGCACTTCTTTTGGAGATGATGGTTCTTCTGGACCAGAAGACTGTGCATCTGTATCATCGGACAATTCCTCTTCATCATCAGAGAAATCGTACCAATTGGAGGAGCTTCCTGGATCCTTGACGGGTAACTCTTCAAAGAGATATCCAGGGAGATCAATATCTTCACAGACACGAGATGTTGAGGCTTCGTCGGCCAGACGACTTTGTAGCCTTTGGGTCAACTGTCTCATGGGAGCATCAGGGTCGTAGCCCAGTCTGTATGAAGACTTTTCTATATGACGATAGAGTTTCCAATCCTCCTGCTGGCCTTTTGTCAGGGTGGGCTCCAATGGTACGAGAATACCGCGGCCACCTCCCAAGCCGATTGGATTTCGAGCGTCATAGCCCATTTTCTTCATGATAGCTTGCGCCATTGGACTATACAAGGATAGTTGTGGCATACCTTCGTTTTGGAAAGGCTCAAGCGAAGAGTTTGATGAAGAAGCCGCCGACCTGTGGAAAAAGATCGGTTTTTCTTCTGGTGAGGTTGTCGGAACAACGAAGGAAGCTGATGCTGGATCGTCTATGCCAGCAGGTGCCTCCAATGGAGTGAGAGCAGGTTGAGCTTGCTGAGTATCAGCTTGGCTTGACGACGTGTCGTCTTCTGTCTCTGAATCCGAATCTGTGTCTTGCATAATAGACACAAAGGAGATGACAAACTTGCCCCCAGGCTTTTGTTTGGTCTTCTTTGCCTTGGTAGTGATCACCAGCGGCTTTGAAGACTTGAGGGAGACAACAAAAGGAGATTGGTTGATCTCCTTGGTTTTGCCGGATGGTTGATTTTCTTCCGGTGATTGCTGAGGAGCCTTGCCTTTATCTTTCTGGAGACTTTCGGCAAAGGATGCTATTTCTTTCTCCTTTTCTTCGTTTTCATCTTTGTACATCTGCGAGTCTGCAAAATGGACTTCTTTGCCTTTGAAAGGCTTTTTGTCCGCAAATACCCGATGTACCAAGCCGTCGTCGCCAACAAACTTGATGCACTGATGAAGAGTTGAAGGAACAACACCACTCTCGTGTATCCAGGGGCGTCCGAGAAGGATGTTGTAGCATGAGGGGGTCTTTATTGCATATACAGTGACTTCAGAGATAAGATCACCGATTTGCAACTTGAACCTAATCTTGCCGATAGGCTTCTGAGCGCTTCCATCGTATCCAAAGATAGACACGGATGTGTGACTCAGCTTGCTAGGCGGGATGCCCAGCTCTTCGAGTGCCGAAGTAGAGATGAGGTTGAGGGCAGAACCCGGATCGATCTGTACTCTGTGTATCGGCATCTCTTTGATGTACCCTGTAAAGTATAAGGGCCGGTTGTGCTTTGTTTCGCCTAGTAGGAGGTCTTCCTTAGTGAAGGCGATAGTTGCACTTGCTGCTTTTTGAACTGAGAGGCAATCATTGCAAGATCCCTCAGTCTTCTTCTTTTCTCCTTTTGAGGAGGTATTTGATTTTTTAACCCTATAGTCCATTTCAATTTGTAGGACTTGTGGGGCATGCTTGTCGACATCCACATTCAGTCTTTGCAGTTCTGAAATGAGACTATCACGAGTTTGGGGAGCGGAAATTCGTAATAAGTCTAGGATGTGCAGACGTGCAGGTATGTGTCTAAAGTGCTCAATCAAGTCATACTTGAAAGCCTCCTTAGGGCCTGCATTCTCATTATTGTTGCCACTTGGGGCGCTTACATTCTGTCCCGAAGGATTTACATAAGAAGAAGAAGTTAGATTGTAGTTTTTGTGGTAATCCCGGCCAGAGCGGGTACCTTTACCAACTTCGAGAGCTTCTGGAGACGGTTCTTCATTCGGAAGTCCACCCTCGGGATTGAGGGGCTGATCCTTTTCATTTGCTGAAGATGCTTCCGTGTCAACATTACCATCCTCAGTGATTGCATTGCATGGAGCATTTTCCGGGAACAAGTCCTGAACAGCGTCCAGCAATTTGTCTTCTTTGTTTACAAATTTCATCGGTCCAGACATCACCCATGAGGTTGGGCATCTGGGACCAGTTGACTGGGTAGACTTCATCGGTAGAGACGTCTTCAAGGTAGTCAGCCAGAAGAGGTCTGTACTCTGATGTGACAGTCTCAGGAGACGAAGGTTGAGAAGATGCCATCTCCGAGGTAGTAATATCAGAGGATATACTACCTGATGTAGTATGGGAGTTTGTGGCCTCGGCAGATGAAGCTCCAGAGGCGCTGTCGTCTCGAACTATCGCATTGCAAGCAATAGGAAACGTCTCCGGAACGGATTGTTGGGAGTCAGATTCATCCTCTGATGTAAGGGGATCATCCACCCAGCAGTTTTCTTCATTTTCAGGAGTTACTGGAGGGGACTCCTGCAGATTTCCGGGACCACCGGTTCTGGATTGCGATGAAGCTGATTGATGTGATCTTGTCCTTGCTCTATGGCAAGACGCTGCAAGATCCTTGCATATTCTTCGAGATCAGGCATAGGAGCCAGATCTTCTTCTTCATCTACTCCTGTGGTTCCTCCTGATCGGGTTCTACCGGAGCATTGGCAGGTGCTGTGTCAACAGCATTTTCCTGAACAACCTCTTGGTCTCTTCATCATCAGACCAAGATCCCTGTGG
>QPKB01000731.1:0-21254 GCA_003546025.1 Camphora micrantha
TATACTATGAATGTCATGAGCCCACTAGTTTCACTGAAGCATCAAAACATGAAATGTGGAGACGAGCTATGTCAGAGGAATTCTCTGCCTTGCAGCAACAAGGCACTTGGTCACTAGTACCATATTCTCCTTCCTACTATTTGGTGGGGTGCAAAATGGGTGTTCAAGATCAAACGTCATCTTGATGGATCTATAGCTCGAGATAAAGCACGACTGTTGGCTAAGGGCTTTCATCAAGAGAAGGGCATTGATTATACTGAGACACACTACAACAAAAATCATTTTTAGCGACGAAAATATTTGTCGCCGAAAATCCAAAAATCGTCGCCCAATATATTCTGCGACGAAACAGGTTTTGTCGCGAGTTCGTCGCCTATTAGGCATCGGTGATTTTGTTTCCCGACGAACACAACTAATCGTCGCCAAATAATTGAAATTTTCTGCGACATCATCTTATTGTCGCCAAATATCGATTTTCTACGACCGCATATTATGTCGCCAAAAAGGATATTTTTTGTCACCAAATATCCATAATTCTTTGAAAAAAATTGGAAAAAATGGTGAAAAGGGAAATTGGCGACAAAATGGAGTCGTTGCTAAATTTTCTACGACAACACATTATGTAGGCAAAAAGGATAGTTTTTGTCGCCAAATATCCATAATTCATTAAAAAAATCGATACAAAATGGTTTTAAAAAGAAATTTGGCGACAAAATGGAGTCGTCGCTAAATGTTTTGCGACAACACATTATGTCGGCAAAAAGGATATTGTTTGTCGCCAAATATCCGTAATTCATTAAAAAAAATCGATACAAAATGGTGAAAAAAAGAATTGGCGACAAAATGGAGTCGTCGCTAAATTTTCTACGACAGCACATTATGTCGGCAAAAAGGATATTTTTTTTCGCGAAATATCCATAATTCATTTAAAAAAATCGATACAAATTGGTGAAAAAAGGAATTGGCGACAAAATGGAGTCGTTGCTAAATTATATCTTTTACCGACAAAACTATATTGTCGCTAAATAGTGTATAAATTGCCATAAGTTATAATAGGCGACGAATTAGTTTTGTCGCGCATAGTTTGTAGACATTAGGCGACCACTTTAATTCGTCGTCCAATATTTAACCTTGCCACAAATTCTCTTAGGCGACAAAATTATATACGTCGGGAATAATATACAATGATATATTTATTCTTATTAGGCGACAAATAAAAATCGTCGCTAAAAATAATTTATTTATTTTATAAATTTCTACCTGCCACCTCAAAAACCTCCTTTACGCTGAATATAATAAAACCTGCTCATTCAACTAAAATAAAATGTATAATAAAAACTTCCCATTCAACAAAAATAAAATGTACGTACAATAAAACATGCCCATTCAACTCAAACAAAATATATAATAAAACCTGCTCATTCAACTCAAATAAAATGTACAATAAAGTCTGGTCATTTAACTAATCAAAAAATGTACAAAACATGCTGCTTCAACATATTAGGAAACATATAACTAACCCACAAGTTTAGCCATGTCGCCTTTACTAATTCAAGTAAAAATGACGCATCCAAAACAGTGTAAGTACAATATTCTTATGAAAAACAAAAAGATGTTCAATCTATTGGCCTCTTGTACATTGATCTCCAATCCCAATCTGTGGTACGAAAAGAAAACATTAAGAATTAAACATGGGAATCCAAAGCAAAGTAAGTGAGACAAAATAAAACCAGAAAATCCACCTTCAGCAATAGCAGCAATTGAGGACAACTACAAAAAGAGAAGAAACAGACCCATCGATTCCTTCATGCTTCAAGAGAAAGTTGCGATCTGTAGATAGTATTCACACATATGAGTTAAACTCAAGTACTAAATGAAATCTGAACAATGGCAAGGAGAAATTTCAAAGACAAAGGAAAGCATAAGAAGTAAGAGGATAGCAAGCCTTTAATGGTGTACATACAAAACCATTCAATTTTGGGACCCTTCGATAAATGGTAAGATCATTAGAACATACTGATCTTTGACCCACCTTTAAACTACATCAACGAACCCACCCTTACTTGCGGATGGTGGGTCCCACAGTATTGGTCTGCTACTTTAATTGCTATGGCCATTTTGGTCTTGCTCTATATATAATGTAAACTTATATATTATAGTTGGGTAAACAAATCTGTAGACATGATCAATAATCCTATACTCAGACGTGTACCTTATGAGAGCCATATCATAAGGTTGGGTATATTGGGCAATTGGGTATTCAGAGCATTTAGAGGCTTGCATTGCACTTTCTCTTCAGCTGTTAACTTCTTTGATTTCTCTAGCAAAGCAAGGGATCCTTAGTTTCACTTTTCCACATCAAATGCCAACACAGTAATCGAGTAGAAAGAACTTTGCAATGGCTAGGACATCATGGTGTCAAATGTCAACTGGATCATTAAGTAAGAATTGATCTTGATTAGTTTAAGCAGTGCGCACTGTGGGACAGGACAGGCCATTCTTCAAGTCAATGTGAAGAATTAAGAGTACAGGTATTTAATGACTAATTAGCTCTTTCTGTGTTGCAGAGAACTCCATAACTGGAAAAACTACATCCTAAATTTTCGTAGTCAAATGGTTTAGGTTTACTATGTCACAACAGGGATTGATTAGTTAGTTAAGAGTACAGGTATTCAGAGTTGCCTTCTATCTTATTCTTCATGTATAATGATAAATCACTCTAATGCTTTAATTGAACTTGCCAATTGCCAGGTTTTGTCTTTTCAATGGGGCTAAGGAAGAATTCCGAGATCCCTCAAGAGCAATACAAATACATGCACCTTAATCTTGAATCATTTTTTGTTCTGAACATTTACCATAGGTACAATTTTGAATGGTGTTGTAGTGACTCATCTGATAATGGAATTCTTAAATAATCTGGGGTTTCCATCTAAACTCTGTTCAATGCACAGTAGCTTCTATTGCCAACTAAATTCTGTTCATGGTTGCTTAAGCTTCTTGAGGTCATTGATAAGATGCTTCGAGTCCAACCAGGTTTGCATAGAAAATGGGTCGTGCATTTGATTGAATTTGGATCTGTTTAGGAATATCACATAGCATGCTGTCATGGAGATTGATCCATTAAATTTGCCATTGCCCACATAGAGAAAGTGCCGTCCTTTTTATGAGATTGCATTTGAAAGATGACCCACATGTAAACGATGACCTAATCCATTCACTATGCTGATCAAAGAATGCACTTCTATTTTATTAACACACTACTGATTTTTCGTGTAGCCTCTTTTCCGATTGTTTGATGTGACATGAAAAGGAAAATAAAAAAAATTATCTGATTTTGTTCACATTAGAGAGGATTTCGGTTTCTATTTGAGGGATAGTGATGCAGGATTTCTCTTTATTGCAGAAATGAAAATCTACATAGAACGGAATCATCTTGTGGCACAAATGCACCCAAAGCACAAACATTTTCTCTTCTTTGGCATTTTATTTGTATAATATATATTCTTCAAACCATCTCCTCTCGTATGTGAAAGTATTCAAATGCAAGTGAGAAATTACCGAACTTTTGAACCCAGAAACCCAAGTTTGAAAACCTGGATTAGCTGAAAAATCCACACAATTTCTCACCAACCCACAAAGAAGGACCACTAACCACCTTAACATCTCAGATTGGAAAATTACCTATAAAAATTCAATAGTGTTCTGTCAATAGTTGACTTAGATCAAAACAGGTACAGTCCAATTGCCAAAATTTTCTCCAATCACTTTAGAGCTAACAAATTGGATCAATCATGTGGCAAACACAAGATTATCCCAGCAAAACAAAGTAATGTGTGGCCTGCTAATTCATTACTTGTGGGATAAGGTCAGACACATTTTCGGTTGTCACATTATGGTGGATATTTTGAGTTCATCTTAATAATATCTTGACGAGTTCAAGGAGCAGTGTTTTCTGATGAGCATGATCATTTCAAAGTTATAGTAAAGTTGAAATCAATTCATAGAGTAAAGTAGGAAACTAAATATAATGCAAACTCTATTTCAATCAGAGAAGAAACTAGGAATACTGACCAAGAAGTAAGCACTCCTCCCCATGTCATCATGTTTGATCCCGTCACTCTTGCCACCAACCGCATCATCTCCTCCATCTGTCGCTGCATGGCTACTTGATTATTTTTCATTTGCTCTATCTCTTCAGATCGAGCTCCCAATTCATTTTGCAATCTCTCCACGGTAGCCCGCAATGCCCCACGTTCACCATCATCTAAGTCTATCCTGGTGCTCCTAGTTGTAGACGTGGGCTTCGGACCGTTTCCAAACCCTCTCAAGTACCCAGACCGACCACCAAGGACATTGATTGATATTTGTTCCTGAGTCAATTGGATCGCACCCTCCTGCGTACACTTTTCCCGGTCTGCTACAAGTTTTTCCTGCCATTTGAAATAAGTTAAATTATATTGTAGTTGAAAAATTAAGTTTAACAAAACAAAATCTACGTTATGCAATATAGTTAGAATGATAAACATAGCAGATGGCAGTTTTCCTATAATTGCAATTAGGCAAAAAAGATGCATAGTTTTATAGTTTTCCTATAAAACTATATGATGGCAGTTTTCCTATAGCTGTTTTATTTTAGAAATTGGCAAAAGCAAAACATCTAATAGAAGAAGTTAAAGCAAGAATGTTTTACAATTCCAACACACTCATGTTTTACAATCCCTGCATAAATAAGAACAAGGACTTGGAATTTCCCAAATCCCATGGCTGTAAGTGCTTCATCCACAGTATATGCTTACCTATCAAATGCTTTTTAATAATGGGAAAGCCACAGTTGTGCATGTGAAATATACAGTCATAATTGTATGCACATGGAATTGCCTTTCTTAGTAGAGAGCATTTTCAAATGCAAAAACATGTCTCTTCTTCCTTAAATGAGTGATGAGACCCAGTACAGTACCTCAAGTGGGGCTCACTTGGATGATAATCAATAGATCTTGATGTATGCTGAGGTTGGAATCAACTACACAATGGTGAGTTCAAATGGCCTTCATTTCAGGTTATCATAAAGTCTTAATATTTCATGACTTTGTAGTTTTTAAAAATATTTTGAGATTAAATCAAGAGAGGTTGGTGTGAAGATGTAGAAATGGATTTGAAAGATGGAAAAACTAATGGCCTGCTTGTTTTGCATAGAATGGCCAAGAGTTGAATACATAGGGATTCACGTCATAATTGGCTATACATAGGGCCAATCAATCCTAAACTATAGGATCTAATGACCATCCTCTGTACCATGACTAATGACAAACCCAAATCATCCTCTGTACCAACTATCCATGTTCAATCAGAAAACACCATCATCCTCACTCTCTGTCTCTGTATCAACCTCATCTTCGCTGAAGTCATTAACCTTAGGCTTGATGTTTATCCATTTTTTCATTACAATGGAAGGCCAAAAAGTAAGCACACACAAACATAAGTAGAAAGAAAGCGTAATTCGATGAATACATGTCCTAGCTTTGACACATGAGTTCACAAAGTACTAAATCAAGTTGTATGTACCTCAGGGCACTTTGGTTTCATGGTTCTTATGGTCACTGAGAGTAACTGAGCTTCAGAAGGTAATATTGAACAGAAAAAACACCTAACAGCTTTTTAAATAGTGAACAATCTGTTAACAGCTTTTTAACAGAAAAAACAGAGATGGCTTAGTCTCAACATAGAATAATAAACTTGAGGCAATTGAAAATTCGAAATCACCTAACAACTTTTTAAATATTGAACAATCTGTTACTCTGTTTAACACTAATGAAAACAAAATATCAAAAGGATTCTACTGCAACTTGTTCATGTGGACAATTAAAAAGTATTGGTGATCAAATAGAGAAGCATTGGAAGAAGTGAAGATAAACTGTAAGTGATCAACTAAAGAAACCCAACTCAAAGCTTGATTAGGAATGTCCTGTGGCTAATGGGCTACGGCAACTGACCTCTACAAATAAATAAATTTGTGTCACTGTACTAGTCCCATCTCTTTAATAAAAGATTTCAGTGTCCCACCAAACAAGAACAGACAGAAACAAGGAATATTTCTAATACAGCTGGTTCATGTGGACAATTAAAAACTATTGGTCAACGGGTGATGATAGGATCACAAGGATAAAACAGCAAAAGAGTGGTAGTACAGCTCAGAGAGTGAGGAGTGAGATGAAAGTGCATTTTCTACAGGCTGTGTGAATAATAGAAAAAAAAGTACATGGTTCCAGGGAAAAGGATGGATTTTTTTTTTTAAAAAAAGAGCCCCTGTTTTTTGCAGACCCCTGACTTTCAAGATGTATCAAAATCCTTTGAAATATGGAAGTGTTTAAAGAGGTAACACCATGGATAACAGGGAGGAGTGCCCAGGTGAGACTGGTGATGGTCCAGAATTTTTTGAGGATGGGAATCAAGGTCAAATGGAAGTTCTGAATCAAATGGAAGTGCTGTCAGTCTCTCACGATGTACCAGCTAACCTTTTGTCTTCTCCAGCCAATTCCATGCCTGAGTCTCATGAAAATTCTGAATCTGAACCTCATCTAAAGCCAATTCTGAATCTGAACCTCATCTAAAGCCAATTCTGAATCTAAACCTCACAAAATTCTAAATTCTGAATTCTGAATCTGAATCTGAAAATTCTGAATCTGAATCTGAAAATTCTGAATCTGAATCTGAAAATTCTGAATTCTGAATCTGAATTCTGAATTCTGAATCTGAATCTGAAAATTCTGAATTCTGAATCTGAATCTGAAAATTTTGAATCTGAACCTCACCTAAAGCCAATTCCATGCCTGAGTCTCATGGTGAAAAAGCCAACCTTTTGGCTCTAGTGTTGTGTTGGTCTGATCACCTTTCTAACACCTACTACTGGCTCAATCGGACCAATGATTGCTGTGGTTTTAATCTTGTAAGATCTTGTCCTATAATGGCATGGAATCCTTGAGACACGATTTCCCTTTTCTTTTTTTTTTTGATAAATCTTGTTAGATATTAATGGAGCTTAGGTAAAAAGCACAAGACCCAAACATGCACAGCAAATACATGAGTAGAACTAATCATACGATAACACACAAAAGGACCTACTGAGATGTATAAATATAAGACACCAGAGATGAATAGTCTATACCAATATATTAATACCATATAACTGGTTCATAGATAGATATTTGTCCAACAATTATTCCCAACACACACAAACACAATTATTCCCAACACACACACACACATACATAAAAACACAACTGCTCATTGCTGGGATGTCTGGTCTCTTTCAGCATAATCAGGAACAACCAATGGTTAGGCCCTGTTGGTGGGTGTTCCAGGCCCATTCAGTAACTTTTGAAGTGTGATACCATTCGGTAACAAAGAGAAAAGGAGAAGTTTGCATATGATTTTCATCAACTTAGAGAAGCCTATAAGGGGGCATAGGTAGTCACTTTGGAGGTCAATAAAAGAGTTTTATACCTCAGAAGAGAAGAAGGTAAGTTAGAGGCTACTTTTCCCTATTTTGCAATTGATATAAAATAACAGGCTACTGTTTCCCTATTTTCCAGAGTTTAATTATAAACTGCCAAGATTGGAAACTAAAAAGTTAGGATGCTTATCCTTGCCATTATTTTCTTGGAGTTTTCCAAGGATCAACAATAAGAAGCATATGTGGACCAAGTTTAAGGAATTTTAAGGACCTATCATTGTACTTACATGTATTTGCTGACATTGTTGGTCCATCCACTTGTCTTTCTTCTTACTGTAGTGCGATTCCCTATAAAAATCAACGATGTGGGGCTCCTCCCCTGTCTCAGGGTCCGCCTACATGCAGAAATTTACATGTCAGTACATAATTAAAATTTCATGATAAGTGATGACAAATTCAGAATTACACAACCACAAATTTAATAAGCTATAAGTTAAAACACTTCACCAAGGCATGCATTGTAGCTTGGAAAGACTTGGAACCCATGCAATGATTGTAAGGTAATCTCTTTCGATTTTCAATATTCTTCATAGAGCGCTCCTGTACACAAGGAACAACAAGTGAGCTATAAAGTTTTAATTATAATACGTGTTGACTAAATAAAAACACAACATATCAGAAGGATTCAAAACAAAGTTGAAAAACATAGCCTATTACATGGAATTTCTCATCCTCGTACACATTTTCTATCACCCACACCCAATCATCCTTTTCAACACCTGAAAAGGGTACGGTCTTTGGATCAATCTCCTTCTTCAAGCAATTCTTGTAATGAATGTGCATCGATCTGCGCCAATCCATGTACCTAGCTTGAAACTTACGATCAACAGCTACCCGCACATCATCACTAGTGTCATAATCCACGAACTCATACTTTGTCTGAAATTTAAATTAATACAATTAATTGAGGACCCTTTATACATCAAACAGTTGTCAAGTTTAGACTTACAAATACGCGAGCATGGATGACTTGTCTAACATCAGCTGGAATCTCTTTCCATCTCCTCACGCCCCTAACTGGGGCGACGTTTCTAACTTGCAACCCAATCTCACTCACAAAATCGGAGGCATTTATCCCTATTGGCACATTATTCTTGAACTGAACCAGTAGTTTGCCCCCGGTCTTGGCCCTTGCACGCTCGGAGCGAAACCCTTTAGTTGGCCCCCGCCCCCGTCGGGATGTAGAACCTAAAAAATTCACATAAAACCTGGTTAGTACAAACAATAAATTGCACTAAAACATGAAGCTTACATGATTAGATTTGACATCTTACCAACACTGTTGCAGTCCGTATGAGAACTGGGAGTTGGAATGCATGGTGATGAAATCACATCAGTTGGTGGCAGAGCGGTGTCAGTAGACAATTGTGCGGATGCCGGTGCAGATCGAGGGCGAAGTCGAGAAGAAGGCGCCATGTATGTGTCCTGCTTAAAAAAAGTATCTAAAAACATAATAATTTAGTTACCTTACCATTATATAAGAACAATTCATTATACAGTGAATTGTTATGTAATATTACCAATATCCATGTAAATAAGAATGATCTTAGCTATGATTATAAAGAAGTGATTTTTATACAAATAAACATTAACTACAAATCAGATCCTGCATCAAAGAAGTGATTTTTATACAAATAAACATTAACTACAAATCAGATTCTGCATCAGAGAAGTGATTTTTATACAAATAAACATTAACTACAAATCACATTCTGCATCAAAAAAGTGATTTTTTATACAAATAAACATTAACTACAAATCAGATTCTGCATCAGAGTCATCTATACTATCTAAATCATTTTCCACTTCATCACAGTACTCCTCCAATGTCTGATCTTCGTCATCGCAGATAAAGTCATCATCAACCACCATATCTTCTCGACTATTTTCCTTCGAGAGTATTCCACTTGTAACAATCTCTGGATCAATATCAGACCTATCATACCGTGGTTCATCCATCCTATCTGGATCTTCAACGACGATGGGGACCACATTAGTTGTTTTTTCCTGCTGGAACGCATCATCTTGAATAGATGGTCCATCATCATTGGATTCTACTTCATCCAACTCTGGTATATCCCATATTCCTCGATGTTGAATCCGCTGGACGATTTGCCAATGTGGGCCAAATTTGGGGTCATTTACATAAAAGACTTGGTGCACTTGACTAGGTAGGACAAAGGGGTCATTTTGATACCATCGACCTCTTACATCGATTGATGTAAAATGTTCATCGGTTTGTACAGTTCGCCCACTACCAAGGTTAAACCACTCGCAACGGAACAAGACAACTCGATACCCAAAAATGTAAGTCATTTCCCAGACGTTACACAAGTAGCCGTAGAAGTCAATAGCTTTCCCATCATGATCCCCGTTTACCACCAGCCCACTGTTCTGACTTTTACGTCGGTTGTCACGGTCTTTAGTGTGAAATCGGACCCCATTACACATACAACCTGAGTAAAACTTCATTAACAGATTTGGACCATTTGCCAATGACCAAAGTTCATCTGTAGCTTCTGCTGATTGTTGACTTCGCAATTCATTCATCTGCATGACCAAAATATATAGAGTGAGTCATAACATAATGAATGACTCCAATTTAAGATGATTATACATGAGGTAAACTATATATATTCTTACCCTTTTTTCAAACCACTTCGGAAACTCTTGTTGTTGTCGCTGGTCGATATCATAACTACTTTGCATCATTAATAGGTTCTTGTGCTCCCTAATTAGAAACATATCATTGGTAATTAATAAATTATAAGCATTAACAAACACTATTACAAGTAATGCTCATGCGTAATATATGATCACATACTCTAGATAAGGTGCCACCTCCGGGCTATTATGCAGTATAAACCACTGAGCCATATCACGTTCCTTCTGTGACACCTCAGGTGCATTTCTTATTTGGCCGAAAGGACGAACATTTTGTGAGAATACCTCCAGCCCTGGCCCACCTTCACCACCATCATCATTTCGTTCGTCCCGATTGAATACAGTTTCTATCCCTTGTAGATACATTGAACAGAAAGTAAGGCATTCCTTGACAATGTAAGCCTCAACAATCGAACCTTCAGGCCGAGCTCGATTGCGAACAAACTGTTTTAAACTTCCTAGTTGCCTTAAAAAAAAAAAACAGAGAGAATTTTATTTTTTGTTAGCATGAAAATGTAGCATAGTTAAACTTTCAATTTAAATGAAAGTTAGGCATTAATACCTTTCAATAGGGTACATCCATCGATATTGCACTGGCCCGGCAAGCATGGCCTCACGAGGCAAGTGAATGGCTAGATGGACCATAACATCGAAGAATGCTGGTGGAAATATCTTTTCCATCTTGCATAGTATTAAAACTATTCGGTCCTGTAATGCCTCCAAGTCCTTCAATCTTAATCTCTTCGAGCATAGCTGCTCGAAGAAATTGCCTAGCTCAAACAATGTGGTACAGATATCCTTAGGAAGTTGCCCACGTACTCCTATCGGCAAAAGTCTTTGTAAAATTACATGGCAGTCATGACTTTTTAGTCCTGATACCTTACCATCCTTGGTGTTTATACACCTCGAAATGTTTGCTGCATAACCATCAGGAAACCTAACTGATTTCAAGAAATCACAGAAAGCCTGTCTTTCCTTTAGGGACAATGTGTAGATCGCGGGGGGTTTTTCAAAGGACCCATCAGCACGCTTGCGTAGGTGCAATTCTTTCCTAATTTTCATACCCTCCAAATCCATACGAGCTTTTTCCGTGTCCTTATTTTTCCCATCTATGCTCATCACTGTTCCAAGAGTGTTGTCACATATATTCTTCTCCACATGCATGACATCAAGGTTGTGCCGGAGTTTCAGTTTCTTCCAGTAAGGTAGCTCAAATAAAATGCTTTTCTTTGTCCAGTTCAGCTCCTCGGGCAAGCGCTTTCTTTTCTTGTTCAGTGGATGCTTCCCAAACTTGACATTTGTCAACCAATCCAATTGCTCTAATATCTGTTCCCCCGACAATTCCACCAGAATCGTTCGGTTCTCTGACTTACCGTTAAAGAGCTTACTCCTTCGCCATGTGTGGTTCTCAGGTAAGTAACGGCGAGCGCCCGTGTACCCTATCTTACCTTTCAACATTTGTGATGATGGATCCTTGTTACAAGTGGGGCACGCCATATAACCTTTAGTACTCCATCCCGACAAGTTACCATATGCTGGAAAGTCGTTTATGGTCCACATAAGAGCCGCATGCATTCGGAAAGTCTCTCCTTTGGATGCATCATAAGTTAATACACCGTCTTTCCAAAGCTCTTTTAACTCATCTATTAATGGCTGCATGTACACATCGATCTCTTTTCCCGGTGCCTGCGGTCCAGGAATAAGCAAAGACATCATACAAAATGGTTCTTTCATACACTTCCAGGGTGGCAGGTTATAAGGCATGAGTATCACAGGCCACATACTATAGGAGTTGCTCATATTACCGAAGGGGTTGAACCCATCAGTAGCCAGCCCTAACCTAACATTGCGAGACTCCTGAGCAAATGCAGGATACTGCCGATCAAAATCCTTCCACTCTATACGGTCGGCGGGGTGCGTCGAGAATTCCCCATCATCCACAAGCTTCTCTTTGTGCCACCGCATATCTGTAGCTGTCTTCCTTGACATAAATAATCTCTGTAACCTTGGGATCAGTGGGAGGTGTCGCAGCACCTTGACTGGAATTTTTTTACCCTTGCCATCATTGCGCTTATATCGAAACTCCCCACATTCTGGACAATTTTCAAGATTCTCATTTTCTTTCCTGAAAGCACGCAATCATTCTTACAAGCGTGAATGGATTTGTATCCCAACCCCAGTTCACGTAAGAATTTCTTTGCTTCATATAGGGAACCCGGAACAAGATCACTCTCTGGTATAACATCCTTCATTATCATCATCACCATGTTGAATGCCTTATTGCTCAAGTTATTCAACACCTTTACATGCAGCATCTTAATGACAAATGACAACAATGTAAACTTTCTGCAACCTGGATATAAGGCACGCTGGGCATCTTTCAACAATTTTTCAAAGTTCTGGACATTCTCTCGCCCAACACTATCAAAACCATGGCCAGATCCAATATCCCCCAAATCATCATCCATAAACCCCCCCTATATATGTCTTCCAGAAGTTCGGGCAACTCATCATGAGGGTTGTCTTCCGTGTCAGAGATTTCACCCCGAACACTTCCCCCCTCATCATCGGAATCATCATCATGTACACCCTCGACATTCATAGGCATTGGCTCCCCGTGGAGTATCCATGCCGTGTAAGAAGTCATGATTCCGTTAAACAACAAATGTTCTTGGACGGTGGGATAAGCATGCAATTCTAAATTCATGCATCTCAAACACGGACACCAAATCTTACTATGCTCACCCATATGTTCACTAGCAAATTTAATAAACGACCTCACCCCATTTCTATACTCCGGTCGAAGTTTATTCCTGCAATTCATCCAAGTCCTGTCCATATTTGGTGACCTACAACATCACAGTTAAATATAGTTTCATTATGTTCTCATCTTAAATACCACACATTATTGGTGTTAAAGAAACAAAAATGTCCAGTTTTCATAATAAGTGGAACATAAAAGCATTTATATGAAGTATGCAGACACTTAACTTTTCTCCAGTTTCACAAACATTTCATAAAACCCAATTTATGATGAATTCATATGAATTCAATTACCAAGAAGGCGCATGTGAAATATGGAAGAATATTATCATGGAATGACTTTGTTCTTTGTTTACTTTTTTTTTGTCATGGAATTACCTTAAATGCCAAGATTTTGTCTACATTCTGAAATATACTGAGTTTTTAAATGTTTATCCAAAAGAGTGCAAAAAAAAAAGGAAGAGTTAAAATGAAGTTCTGCTATGCCATGCATGAACTTCCGATCGAGTCTGCTGCATGCAGGAATTCTAGATCGGAAGGCTTCGAATTCCGATTTCCGTTTCTGTGCTTGTGCAGAAGAACGGATTTTGGTGTTGAGCTGATACCCTCTCTCTCTTCTAGCAATTCTTGTTTTTTTTTTTTTTTCCTCTTTTTCCATGATTTGGTGCAGAGGAAGAGCGATTTTCTTAGAAGTTGTGTGTCTGCAGCATTTGCTTCAGCATTTTCGAACGATTTAGGTTTTCGAACGATTTGAGGAGAGAAAGAGCGAGAAGTTAGGGTTTTAGCTTCAAAGTTTGGATATTGAATTGGTGATGTGGTGAGCTCTAACCTTCCAAGCTGTGGAGATTGACGTATTCATTGATCGATTCGGTTTGCATGATTTTAGCATGATTGCATTTAATTTTCCATGATTTTTAATTTTTGTATTCTTCTTCTCTGTCTATTTCTAGCTCTAAAAGAATATGACTCAGAGAAACCCAAATCAAATGAATGATTTTGCATTGTGATTTGTAATAGATCAGCAGGGATTTGGGTTTTTTTCCTTCCTCTTTCTTCTTCAGTCATTTTTTTTTTTTTTTTTGGGATTTTGTGGGATTAAGTTTGGACAAGTTGGTTGAGATTTTTTTTTGGACAAGTTGGTTTCAAGGTTTGATTTCTATTCTAGATCAGTAGAGATGAAGATTAATTTGATTTTACATGGTGGTGTTCTGATTGTGTGTTTGTATATATGTATTAGGCTTCTGATTTATGTATTAGGATTTGTCTTCTTTGGTTGAAATTTATTGGTTTTCAGTCATCACCATTATCAGTACCACTGTATCTATTTCTCTAAAGAAGAAAGAAATGAATAGAAGAAGTGAGAAAGAAATGGTAACCCTGTAGTGATTGTCATTTGTCAACTGTACCAAAGATGACATGTGATCTCATATTGAGTTTCAGTTCAAGGTTTATGATGTTTCCAGTTTTGGGAATGAACTGGATGCACTGTAGTGTTGATTAATGGTAGTTACTAGGGAGTTCTATAGTTGTTCTTCATTTTCCTTTCTATTTCTTTATATATATATATATATATATATATATATAAGCCCTCTAACAGAGCATGCTCATTAGTGCTGCTTTATGCTAGAAATTCTGGTGTTTCTTCTCATCGTTTAGTGTGGTGTTTCTGCCCCAGCCCTCACCTGATTTGGGTGATTTTATCTTTTATTTCTTGGTTTGGGTTTTTCTCAAGTCCTTTAGGCAATTTTCTTCCATAATCATTAACATAGAAGCCTTAGCTTTTTTAGTTGATATTGGACAAGAAAGCAATAAGGAGAAGCTAAAAAAAGCTAACCACTAATCATTTTTTATTCTTTGTTCTGAATAGAAGCAGGCAGCACATTGTTGCAAATCAATCAAATGCAACACATTATCGGCCACAATCTATATAACTCAGGATTTAGAATCAGGACCCTTTCTATATGTCCTATCAGAGGCCTCTATTGGTAGGAAAGAAATATCATAAGATTATTACTTAAGAGTAGAGAATTACACTCTGGCAACTCATAACATTGACCTAAGAGTTGAGATCTACTCTTAACAGTAGAAATATCATAAGTTTACTACTACTAAAACTCATTCGGAATAATTTAAATATACGAGCCTAAAAACTCTTGATTCATAGGTCATCAATCACTGATTTTTGGGCCTCATGGGATAGGTAGTCATATCAAATGCATCAGTTTTGTTGTCAAACAGCTTGTCAATATAGAACTGGCACTTGAATGACTAATGTCTACTAATTATCACCTCTTATTAATCTTACACTAATGGGATTAATGACTAATGAACAACTTGAACAAACCCGCTCTAATGGATCAAGGTGGCCATGGGCTTTTTCTGTTTCTTGAAACTTTTTTTGTTGGACCGTTTTTTTTTTTTTTTTTCCTTCGTCTATTTGGATCTTCGCTGTTATGGCTGCAATACCAGATTCATAGAAAAACCCTTCCTAAATTTTCAATTACTGTCTCTTATTTTTGAAATGGGTTTACTTGTTGGGTTGGTGTTGTTGGGTAAGTTTTCAATAATGGTGAGCATCTATCACCATCATAACACCAATACGACTATACGAGAATTATTGACATCTATCCATCTTAAAATAGCCATCTTGGTCTGGGATGGTTTCTGTAAAATATGGATACTAGATGGGGGATGGATTTTGAGTGCAACCAAGGTGGGATGAATTAGAATTCGGCTAGCTACTAGTAAGTTTGATCATGATTCATTTTGACCATTATAAGGGATCAGATTTGGAGTTGGTGTTGGTTTTCCATCATTCCTCGAGTCATTTTCATTATAAATGGCAAGTTATTTGATGAATATTTACTTTTAATTATTCACTTTGAACCGTTTCTAGAAACACAGAATCTTCAAATACTTAGGAATTCAATTACATAAAATAAACCGGCCCCTTCGAACTCACGGTTAGAGGAACTATTTCCACGTTCATATTTGAATTTGAGTTTCTTTGAATTTATTTTTTGTCTACTGCATTAAAACAAACAAGGCAATGGCCATGGCCAATACCGTGTGATTCTCGTCTGTAGAAATCAAATTGAACAGAAATTCATTACTATTCCCAAACCAATCGAGCCTGTTTTTTTTTTTTAGTTTTTTATTTTGATTTGGAATTGGGAAGTTGAGAGTTGGAATGGAGCTATGATTGGAGGGATTTTGTTTAGTAGCTTTGGTGAGATTTGTCTAGCTTTGGTGATTGTACTTAGTTATATATGGTATTGGATGGATCATGGAGTTTTGATAGGTTTGGATTCTCATCTGAGTCTTTTACAGATGAAGATTGGGAATGGAGCAAGTTGTTTTTCTTTTTCTTTTCTTTTTTTTTTTCTAATTTGGTTGAATTGGAACTTTTGTGTTATTGGTTGAATGGGGCGTTCATTTATTGGTATTGGAATTATCTATGTCTAAGAAAAAGCCACTATGATTTTGCAGGGTTACTCGAGATTAACTGATAATGAACTTTCTGAAACAAATTTTTTTTTTAACAAGAACAGACCATCATACAACCAAAAGTATCAAATATAGCATCTGATAATCATGACAATCTTTCAGCTTAGAAAATCAGCAAGTTAAATGACATAATTCTGAGACACTATGATCTTGCTCTGTTTTTGATAGGCTAGTTACCTGGTGTGTTTTCATGCTCAATCTTCTTGTAACAGCATCACTTAAATAATTATTCATCCTTGGACAGCAAAAAAAAAAAAAAAAAGAATAAGACTTGTAGCTTAATGTGACCAGGAATTTTGCAGTTCATCTTTTTGTAGCATTGTAGCTTTCATCTTTGGTGTGATCTAGCATGACATGTGTTGCTCATGTTAGAATGTTGTTTGACCTGATATAATCTGTTATTCCCAGTACTTCTTTATTTATTTTTTCCTTCAAGTCTTTATTAACTCATGGAGTGATGATTGATTAATCACTCTTAATGTATAATTCTTCATATTGGTTTTGGTATAACTCCTTTAATTTTTCTCCCATTTGTTTACATGTACTTCTCTTATAAATATTTTCCAACCATTATTTTATCATCATCTCCCTTACGCATTTGTCACTGTGTTCTATGGGTTTGATGCTGACAATTTAACAGGATTTTGTGTTCTATTAGTCCTTAGTTTGGTTATATTTGTTGTTATTGAATAGAGCTTGCTCACTGATTTTCATGTTATGGGGTTCTTCTTTGTTCTCAAAAGAGAAGGGCAGGTTGTAGATTGAGGTTGATGGTGTTTTCCTTATTTGAAATGTTGTGGTTGATGTCGTTAGCTTAACTCATACTCTTCTCTTAAATAAGAAGTAATTCATATGGATGAGTAGAATGGATTTGATGTTGCAAATTGTTTGATGTAGTACCTTTTTCTGTTTTTACAGGGACTGAAACTACAACCGGTTGTAGCAAGCTGAACTTTGTTTATATAGGGATTTATGGAATGCTTTATAATTTTGACTTTTACATGTAAAGGTGCATGTGACCTTTGTTTGGGCTTTGAATGTATGATTACTGTACATAACCTCACTACAAACAAAAACACCATTCGTGACACCCTTTGGTGACAAAAAATCAATGTTGACACGGAACGCACACAAAGGTGACAAAAAAAATTTTTGCTTGTCACAGAAAGGTTTTAACCAAAGGTGCCAAATAAAGAGGAGATTTGGATAGTACCTAGTGAACTGTATTTTGATACTTTATCATCTATGGATGTGGTTTATGTACCTTTGTCCTGCATGTTTGAATATTTCTTGATGTTTTAGATCTTTCGCTGAGTACCCCTGTTTGGGGCACTGGATAACCAGCTTCCCGATGGATTTTCTTTCCGAAATTCGGGGGTTTCAAAGTACATATCATGAACTAAAAAACTGCTATTTCCCGGCAAGATACAGTGAACCTTTGCCCTCTTTTGAAACAATGCACTTTTCCAACACAGTTGCTGGAAATCTGCTGAAACACCGCTGAGTACCCCTGTTTGGGGCACTGGCTAACCAGCTTCCCTATGGATTTTCTTTCCGAAATTCGGGGGTTTCAAAGTACATATCATGAACTAAAAAATCTGCTATTTTCCGGCACGATACAGTCACATTTGCCTTCTTTTGGAACAGAGCACTTTTCCAACACAGTTGCTGGAAATCTGCTGGGAACACCGCTGAGTACCCCTGTTTGGGGCACTGGCTAACCAGCTTCCCGATGGATTTTCTTTCCGAAATTCGGGGGTTTCAAAGTACATATCATGAACTAAAAATCTGCTATTTTCCGGCACGATACAGTGACATTTGCCTTCTTTTGGAACAGAGCACTTTTCCAACACAGTTGCTGGAAATTCTGCTAAAATCTGTTGTTACTTTTGATAAGAAAAGAAAGAATTTCAAGGTTTGAAAACTACTGCAGTGCTTTGATATGATAGCAAACGTATTTTACTTAAGGAAACATCCAGCTCCATGAGAAAAACACCAGATCCAAGAGTAAAACAGTAGCCTAAGCTCAGCAAATGGTCATCTATTTGAAATTTTGCCTAAGTACACTCCTTCCCATTGTCAGATCTCACAATCTGAATTTTGCAGCAACTTTCATTCTCAAACTCTTGCCTTGAACTTCGAAAAAGACTTGAGCTACTTCTGATTTAAACTTCAAGAACAAAATCCAGCACATTCTGGTGAAATCATCAATGAATTGACCAACACTCAACAAGTTTTGTTGAATTTCAGGTCCAAAAAAAACATCATGAATTAGTTTTGTACCTGAACAGCTTGTTATTGCAACTGTCCCTTCCCTTTGACTGAGATGTAAGCACCATTAATGTTGGTTGGCTTCAAATCTTTGAAAAGATCCTTGTCATTGGTCATGTGATTGGTGCAGCCACTATCAATTAGCCAGCTTTCAATTGATCCTGCTTGTGAAACATGTGTAGCCACGAACAATTGATCTTCTCCTCTTGATCAGCAATCTGTGCTTCTTTCACTGCTTTTCAAATCAGTTGCTGGAAATCTGCTGAAACACCGCTGAGTACCCCTGTTTGGGGCACTTGCTAACCAAGCTTCCAGAAGGGATTTCTTTCCGAAATTCGGGGGTTTCAAAGTACACTATCATGAACTAAAAAACTCTATTTCCGGCAAGATACAGTGACTTTGCCTCTCTTTTGAAAGCATGCACTTTTTCCAACACATGTTGCTGGAAATCTGCTGAAACACCGCTGAGTTACCCCTGTTTGGTGGCACTGGCTAACGGCAGCTTCCCTATGGATTTCTTTACCGAAATTCGGGGGGTTTCAAAGTACATATCATGAAACTAAAAAACTGTCTATTTCCCGGAAAGATACAGTGAACTTTGCCCTCTTTTGAACAGTGGGCATTTTCCAACTACCAGTTGCTCTGAATGCTGCTGAAACACCGCTGGTACCCCTGTTTGGGGCACGGCTAAGCCAGTCTTCCGCGATGGAGTTTTCTTTTCCAAAATTCGGGGGTTTCAAAGTACATATTCTGAACTAAAAAACTGCTATTTTCCGCACGATACAGTGAACATTTGCCTTCTTTTGGAGACAGGAGCACTTTTCCAACACAGTTTGGCTGTGAGAATCTGCTAAAATCTGGTTGTTAATTTTGATAGAAAAAGCAAAGAATTCAAAGGTTGTGAAAACTACTGTCAAATGTGCGCTTTGATATGTAGCAACGTATTTACTTAAGGAACATCCAGGCCTCCATGAGAAAACACCAGATCCAAGAGTAAAACATAGCCTACGCTCAGCAAATGGTCACTAATTTTGAATTTTGCCTAGTAATCTTCCCATGGTGATTCTCACCAATTCTGAATTCTTGCAGCAACTTGTCATTCTTCAACTCTTGCCTTTGAAGCTGTCGAAAAGACTTTGAGCTATCGTCTGAATTTAAACTTCAAATTGGAACAAATTCAGCACATTCTGGTGACATCATCAATGAATGACAACACTCAATCAAAGTTTTGTTGAATTTCAGTGCCCCAAAAATAACTCATATTAGGTTGGGTACCTGAATAGTCTTGTTATTTGGCAACTGTCCCCTTCCCTTTGACTGAGATGTAAGCACTCATTAATGTTGGTTTGGCTTCAAAGTCTTTGAAAGTTCCCTGTCATTGGTCATTGTATTGGTGCAGCCACTATCAATTAGCCAGCTTTTCAATTGAATGTCACTGCTTGTGAAACATGTAGACAACGACAATGATCTTCCTCCTCTGATCAGAATCTGTGCTCTTCACTGCTGCTCCCAACACAGTTGCTGAAAACACCGCTGAGTACCCCTGTTTGGGGCATGGCTAACCAGCTTCCGATGGATTTTCTTTCCGAAATTCTGGGTTCAAAGTACATAGTCATTCAAAAGTCGGCACGATATCATGAACCTTGCCTTCTGAAACAGAGCACTGTTATCCAACACAGTTGCTTGGAAATCTGCTGAAACACTGATACACTGACTCAGCTTGCCGATGGATTTTTTTCTCTTTTGAGTCATATCAGAATCTTGAAATCTGCTTTTCGGCACACACAGTTGCTGAACAGAAGCATCTGGAAATCTCTAAAATCTGTGTTAATTTAGATAAGAAAAGAAAGAATTCAAGGTTTGAAAAATACTGCAGCTGCTTTGATATGAATAGCAACGTATTACTTAAGGAAACATTCCAGCTCCATGAAGAAAAACCACCAGATCCAGAGTAAAAACAGTAGCCAAAGCTCAGCAAAATGGTCATCTATTTGAATTTGCCTAAGTATTTTACTCCCTTCCCATTGTCAGATCTCACATCTGGAATTTTGCAGCAACATTTCATCTCAAAACTCTTGCTTGAACTTCGAAAAGACTTGCAGCCTACTTCTGATTTAAACTTCAAGAACAAAAATCCAGCACATTCTGGTGAAATCATCAATGAATTGACCAACACTCAAACAAGTTTTGTTGAATTTCAGTCCAAACAATAACATCATGAATTAGTTTTTGTACCTGAATAGCTTGTTATTGCAACTGTCCCTTCCCTTTGACTGAGATGTAAGCACCATTAATTTGTTTGGCTTCAATCTTTGAAAAGTTCCTTGTCATTGGTCATGTGATTGGTGCAGCCACTATCAATTAGCCAGCTTTCAATTGATTCACTGCTTGTGAAACATGTAGCCACGAACAATTGATCTCCTCCTCTTGATCAGCAATCTGTGCTTCTTCACTGCTTTCCAACACAGTTGCTGGAAATCTGCCGAAACACCGCTGAGTACCCCTGTTTGGGGCACTGGCTAACCAGCTTCCCGATGGA
>QPKB01000732.1:0-21244 GCA_003546025.1 Camphora micrantha
TACGTGACTTCAGAGATAAGATCACCGATTTGCAACTTGAACCTAATCTTGCCGATAGGCCTCTGAGCGCTTCCATCGTATCCAAAGATAGACACGGATGTGTGACTCAGTTTACTAGGCGGGATGCCCAGCTCTTCGAGTGCCGAAGTAGAGATGAGGTTGAGGGCAGAACCCGGATCGATCTGTACTCTGTGTATCGGCATCTCTTTGATGTACCCTGTAAAAGTATAAGGGCCGGTTGTGCTTTGTTTCGCCTAGTAGGAGGTCATCCTTAGTGAAGGCGATAGTTGCACTTGTTGCTTTTTGAACTTTACTAACTTCGAGAGCTTCCGGAGACGGTTCTTCATTCGGAAGTCCACCCTCGGGATTGAGGGGCTGATCCTTTTCATTTGCTAAAGATGCTTCCGTGTCAACCTTACTATCCTCAGTGATTGCATTGCATGGGGCATTTTCCGGGAACAAGTCCTGAACAGCGTCCAGCAATTTATCTTCTTTGTTTACAATTTCATCGGTCCAGACATCACCCATGAGGTTGGGCATCTGGGACCAGTTGACTGGGTAGACTTCATCGGTAGAGACGTCTTCAAGGTGGTCAGCCAGAAGAGGTCTGTACTCTGATGTGACAGTTTCAGAAGCTCTAGAGGCGCTGTCGTCTCGAACTATCGCATTGCAAGCAATAGGAAACGTGTCCGGAACGGATTGTTGAGAGTCAGATTCGTCCTCTGATGTAAGGGAATCATCCACCCAGCAGTTTTCTTCATTTTCAGGAGTTATTGGAGGGGACTCCTGCACCTTTGTTTTCAGCTTTCTTTGGTGGCTGCGGAGCTGACTTGGTTTGCACATTGAGAACCTCCTTTTTCTTTTGCTTCGAGGTTGCAATGGCGGTTGGCTCCTTCTTTGATGATTTCTGACTGCTGAGGTCTTTGATCACTGTTTCAGCCTCCATAGATGCTTCTAGGAGTTCTCCCAGATTCTTTGATTTGTTGCCGATAATCATGGAGCGTTTCCTTGCTCTCATGTTGTTACGGCAGATGTCGACCAGCGACGTTTGTGGCAGTACGTCTGAACATTTGTACGCCATTGCCTTCCATTTGTGAATGTAGTCGTATGTCGACTCATTCTCTCCCTGTTTTTGTCGCGACCCCAAACCGGGGGTCGTGAGGGAGGGGTGATTAAATTTATTTTTATTTCTCCCAAGATCCGCGTGTGTGAGGATCCACAATCACATCACTCTCTGAACATTTCTGCGGAAGCTTTCGTGGCAATGCGACCCGGAGTCCGTGGACATCATCGGATTCCGCGTCGCATAGGGCCCTTTAGCATAAAGCTATCATTTTATAAATCATATCAGACTGGAATACACCCACATATAAATTACAGAGCTGACGGTAACAGGATATTACATTTCCATACATATTCAAGTTACAATTATCAATGTGTATTAATTACAATCCCAAGAAGGGCTAATAAAAGCCGGACAATACAACTAATATCCACTACCCAATTGTGACGTAACTCCGGTGTCAAGCACAATGTCTACAGGACATAGCCGACAAGACAACCTGCAACTCGTGGCTCCACAGCCAACCAAACTCTCAGCTCGGGGCGGGAATCTGAACCTGAGTACCAACATAGTGGGTCAAACACGACGGTTTGGCAAGAGAATGAAAAGATACCACAATATACAATAGATGAAATACCTTGAAAAGCATAGAAATCTGTTTAAACAAGAACTCTAATAAAACCGATAAATCATTTGCTGTAAAACAAGTAAACAAGATAAGACATATGAGGTAACCAAGGAATCGGGAATAACAAGGTGGCAACCACAAGAAGCTAAGTCCTCTATCACTAAAGCGATAGAGCAATAACTAGGCCCTGATCTCAGTCACTCGAGGTGAGGAGAAACAGGGGATCTCATAAAGATACATATACATATACAATACTATACATGACCACGGTAGCGAGCCGGGCATCGGGGACCACAGTAGCAATCTGCGGCATCGGGACAAGACCACGGTAATGACCGGGTAGCGGGATCCAAACTGCAGCTGGCGGGACAAGAGGGGGATCTCCAAGTCGGTTGATCAGACCAACAGGGTTATCCAAGCCTAGTGGTGCCGACTCATAGGTCAAATACAATCGAGACAATGCAAGCAATTCAAGTACGAGTACATAATCAAACGGGCAAGACGGGGGTGCTCAAGAGCACACTGACATATCATGTGGTGCAATGCACTTCAGGTCAAGTAAACTGTTTCAAGTGTACAATAATACTTTCGGGAAAACCATTCATGTAATGCAAGGCTTGGAAATAGAGAAATATTGTGAACTATGCTAAATCAGGAAAGACAATGATTTTAAGATCTATTTGAGTGAATAGGGGTCCCGTATGTCGATCATAGATATGAATTGGTACTCCTTGAGTTTGAAGACATTCCGGGCTCCTTATGCACTTTTACGCTTTTCAAAACTTAAAATGAGCTTATGGTTATAACTAGATGTTATGATAAGGAAATCAAGACTATAAATGGTCCATCCTAAGTATGACGTTAATTCGGAGACATCGAGCAACCTACTCAGTCATCGAAAGGAATAGAATTCGCGATAACCAAGGAAAAAGTCTTGTATTTAGATATAAAGGAGATATCGCGTCATTCCGTCCCGTTCAAGATTGAAATGAAGTGAACATCGATGTCACCCAACCAACCGTGAGGAGCATCGGCTCAAGACGTCCTCACGCATGGTCAAATGAGTCCAAAGAGGGTAGCCAAGGTCCCACCTAAAACCAAGAAAAGAAAGAAAAATATAAAAAAAATCTCAAAACCCACTGGACTCAGGGCCCGATCGATCGGCTAAAATTTCTACACAGGGCCCGATCGATCGGCCCAAAAACCCTTACAGTTAAAGACAGTCCGATCGATCGGTCTGCACGTCCGATCGATCGGACCTGGGCGTGCAGCAGTTCCGGGAACTTGGTTTCTTTTTCTCCCTTTTTCCTTTCCTTCCAACACATGATTAACCAAGGAAAACTATGAACAAGATGACTTAATTACATGCTTCCAAGACATTAAATGAGGCTATCAAGATCATTTATAGCAACCATGGAAAATCAATAGAAGAAATCAATGAAAGCATAAAAACCCATAAATGCTACCAAACCATTTGAAACTTAAAAACATCCAACATTCACTTGCCTCAAGCCTTCAATTAGTGATAAAACCAGCTCTAATCACACTTGCAAGCCAAGAACAAGATCTCTACAAAAACCCCCAAAACAAACCCTAAAATGGGTCAAAACAAGAAATAAGAAGAGAGAGCTTTCAAGAATGAAAATGGGGCTTCTCAAGGATCAAAAGAACATGAATCTAAAAGCTTAAGAAGAGATCTTACCAAATGGTGTTCCAAATGAACAAGACAAGCTAGAAGATGATCTTTTGGAGGTGGGATTTCTTCAAAAATGGTTCCAATAGGATGCCTTCAAGGTGAGGAAGAGAATGGTGATCTCTATCTTGATGTTGGTGCAAGACTTGGTTGTATTTGATGATGGCAAAGCAAGAAGAAGAAGAAGAGGAACCAAGCAAAACCCTAGGCTCAGTTATGTGCTGGAAGATGGAGAAGAAGGAAGAAGAGAAATGGGTTCTCTTATAACCAATGAGAGTGGGCTCCACCACTTAAGAACCTAAAAAGGCTGAAATAGCGGTTTTCGGGACTTCGGATGAAATCGACGAAGAAGGAAGAAATGATCGTCGAAATATCTAGTTTCCAAAAAGTATATGTTTCACGGGTTTCGGGAATAACAATAATCCGGTACAGATTTGGTGTGAAAAGACTGTTTTGCCCTCAAAGCTAGAAAAGTCAAGTTTCGGGGTTCGGGACGGGAACGGGATCAACATGAAAGTTGAAGCTATCAGCAAAACAAGTAAATCGGGATGAAATACAAATCAAGAACAAATCGACTAAATCGGGAAAAATACAAATCAAGAACAAACAAGTAAATCGGGATAGAATACAAATCAAGAAAACCAAGATAAAATCCCAAGTACACGTCAAGTCATAAACAAGGGACCCCCAAAGGGCCCCATTAATACCCAAGGCACTCCAAATATCCCAAAGCTATAACAAAGCTATTTTAATCCCAAATCAACCAAAAATCCACAAAACACACTTAGAGCTAAACACAGCTCAAAGACACTAATCTGGGCCTCTTGGGTCGGGGTCTCACAGTTTTAGGCTGCAGAGTTGAGCCATAGTCACAGGATGATCCTCACCTTTGAAGTGAGTTAGGAAGCGTGTCTCCATCATGGCCCAGTTTTGGATAGAGTCCTCCTGAAGAGTGGAGTACCAATCAAAGGCCGTACCTTTTAGGGTACTTGCGAAGAGACGGATCTTGAGGGCGTCTTGATCCGCGATGGCTCCCGTCAGGATCTTAAAATGGATGACGTGTTGTCTGGCCGAGCCCTTCCCCGTATATGTTTGGAGAGTGGGCTGTTTGAATTTGGTAGGAAACGGTACCGAGTCCATCCATAAGGGATATGGCGGCTTGATTCCGTGTTCCTTTAATGAATCCTCTTCCTTTGCTTTGGCGAGGATATCGTCAACGTCCTTTTTGGTAAGGGCGCGTGACTCATTTACCTCCTCTTCATGGTGACTTGGAGGAGCTTCATTTTCATTATTCAGTGGACGTTGGAGGGTAAGAAGTAAGTTCTCTATGAGAGCTTCTATCCTCTGTTGTCCTTGTTCCAGCTGCTGGATGCGTGCTGCTACGTCATCTTGTGGTGGAGGCTGCTCAGCATTTGTGACTAAGACGTTCATCTTTCGAGAGTCGAATGAGGATATTGTCTTGGTGGCTGAGCTGGAGCTCATTCTTTTGGATGAAGAGCTCGAAGAGTGATTGCTCCGGTGTCCTTGACTTGAAGGAGTGGGAGAATCTTCTCTATATTTTCGCGCCCGGGACACGCTGCGAGTCACCGGTCGCTTGACATGGATTTTTGTTGCTGACTTCTGACGCTTTCTGGTTTTGCCAACCATATGGACAGTAGCAACTTGGTTGGGTGGTTCTTTTTCAACCCATTTTTGAGAGACCTGGAGCGTAGAGTGCTGAGCTCTTTGCTTCTCTAGTCTCTTTTGCCGATACGCCGCGCGGCGACGCATACGACGAGCGATTTGAGCTTCAGTTAGCTCGGGCCGTGCTCTAGCCACGAAGGAGGTGGTCCCTCGTGCGCAGCAGCCGAGCTTGTCTTCTTTGTAATTTGGTAAGGACAGGATCTGGATGCGGTCCTTAGCCTGTCGCAGTGAAGCTTTAAATTCGGCGAGCTCGGCCCCTGTTGAAATGAAGGGCCGAGTTGCAGAAATACAGGCCTTGACAGGTTCTCGCTGTGGCCTGATGATGCACGACTTGATCTTGGGCTTATAGGAATAAGCCGGCTCGTGCTGGGTAGATTTTGTTTGGTGGAGGGCTGGTTTCTCCTCTTTCGTGTACGAGAGAGGGTAGAACCGGTTCTCCTTGAGCGGGGCCAGGTATGCTGGCCTTGCAGATCTTTGGGACCTTCTTTGTTTTGGAGAAGGTCTTGGAGACCAAGTCTTGAGGTAGACCTGGTTTCTTGCAGGCTGAGGTTTCACGAGGTTGTCGCGAGCTTCAGTCTTCTTGGCGGTTGCCCTTGGTGTCACGGCAGTGACGGGCCCAGGGGCGGTTCTCTGCTTCTTGGCAGGAGTTGTTTCTTCTGTGGGAAGTGGGAAAGGTCCCAGCGACCCGAAGATGATGGACCGGGGAGAGGAGGTCGACCCGGTGTCTTGTGCGTTGCCGAAGGAAGTGACACTTCGGCCGCTGGCAAGGCGCTTAGGAGCGCTTTTGTTTTGCTTCTCTTGAAGCATCAGCTGGTACTTGTTCTCATCGAAGGTGATTGTCAGCGAAGCTGCCATTGTTAGTTTTTGAAAAACCTTTCTGAAACAAGACCGGATCCATTAGTAATCACAAGAATGTGGTGATCATAAATGGAAATAAACTATGGTTTTTTCTTTTCAATTTGCTCGAGGGGACAAGGCCCGGCCCAAGCAAGATGAAGAAGGCAAAAAGCCATAGAGTATACAATTGTTCTAAACGCAAGTATGAAAGGCTCAGAGTGAGCGTTCCAGTGACTGCTAGAAGCAATTGTGAACCTTAATTCAGATTACCGAGGAGCGAGGCTCACTCGAGGTAAAATGATATAAGGTTGGGGTACAAATGTGTCGGTCGCGAATACAGTAGACCCAAGAGGGCGTACTAGCACCGCTAGGCACAGATGTTGTAAATCGCATCCTTGAAATGGACACGAGATGGGATTTTTGAAAGGTCAAGGTTGGGTTCATAAAAGAGAGCAAATGGCACTCCAATCCGAAAACGTGCTCAACATTTCTGCGAGCACAGAGTCCGAAAGGGAAATAACCAGAATTTCTCGAATCTGGACCCAACAATGACGGAGTTTTTTTTTTTTTTTTTTTGAAAAGTCAGGATCAGATTCATCAAAGAGAGCAAATGACGTTCCAACCCAAACACGTGCTCAACATTTCTGCGAGCACAGAGTCTGAAAAGGAAGAGATCAAAATTTCTCGACTTTGAATCCAAACGTGACGGAAGTTTTTTTTTGAAGATTTTTTTTTATTGAAGATTTTTGGAGAGCAAATGATGTTCCAATCCAAACACGTGCTCAACATTTCTGCGAGCACAGAGTCTGGAAAGGAAGAGATCAAGATTTCTCAAATTTGAACCAAAAATCGACGAAATTTTTTTTTTAGGGTTTGAGAATACATCGAGTTCTCACGATTCGTTCTTATGAAACCAATGTTGATAGATCAGCCCCCAGGTAAGGGTAGGATTACTTAATGAACCCGTTTGGAGGACCCTTACCTAGAACAGCCTAGCTGTCTCCACACTCTGGACAAGGCTTTTCTTAGATCAACGTCGATTAAAGAACGCAATCGATAAAACTTTCGTGTTCTCAAGTGATTCCCCGTTGTTGTTTTTTTTTTTTTTTTTTTTTGGTGGATTCATCAAAGAGAGCGAATGGTCCGTTCCCCGTCTGAACAGGGGCTCAAACAATTTCTGCGAGCCCTAAGTCAGAAAGGAAAAGAAAACCAAAATTTCTCAAATTTGGATCCAAAAGAAAGAAGATTTTTTTTTGAAAATCTGACAAGTTTGAAATCAGATTTTTTATTTTTTTTTTTTTTTGGTGGACTCATCAAAGAGAGCGAATGGTCCGTTCCCCGTCTGAACAGGGGCTCAAACAATTTCTGCGAGCCCTAAGTCAGAAAGGAAAAGAAAACCAAAATTTCTCAAATTTGGGTCCAAAAGAAAGAAGATTTTTTTTGAAAATCTGACAAGTTTGAAATCAGATTGTTTTTTTTTTTTTTTTTGGTGGACTCATCAAAGAGAGCGAATGGTCCGTTCCCCGTCTGAACAGGGGCTCAAACAATTTCTGCGAGCCCTAAGTCAGAAAGGAAAAGAAAACCAAAATTTCTCAAATTTGGGTCCAAAAGAAAGAATTTTTTTTTTTTAAAAAAAATCTGACAAGTTTGAAATCAGATTTTTTTTTTTTTTTTTTTTTTGTGGACTCATCAAAGAGAGCGAATGGTCCGTTCCCCGTCTGAACAGGGGCTCAAACAATTTCTGCGAGCCCTAAGTCAGAAAGGAAAAGAAAACCAAAATTTCTCAAATTTGGATCCAAAAGAGAGAAGATTTTTTTTTTTGAAAATCTGACAAGTTTGAAATCAGATTTTTTTTTCGAACCCATCAAAGAGAGCAAACGGTCCCCTTCCCAATCTGAAAACGTGCTCAAACATTTCTGCGGGCACTGAGTCCAAAAGGGAGGAGATCGAGATTTCTCAGATCTGAATTCAAAGAACAAGAGAAGATTTTTTTTTTCGAGAAGGAGAAAGATTGGAAATAGACTTAAAGAAAGAAATTTCCAAAAAAAAAAAAAAAATCCCATCTCATGTTTTTTTTTTTTGCGAGATTCAACATTGGCCGCCAACTAGAAAGGTGCCAAAGAATCTAAGTTCATGTTCTCAAATGAACGTGTCCCACCGGGTGTGCCAGCTTGATGGACCCGATTCCTTCCCTCTCTCCCGCTGCCTCCGCCCCGGGTCTTTCGGGGTGCGGCGGAGGGGAGGAGAAGAAAAAGGTAAAGGGTTTCAACATCTTTTTTTTTGTACGGGTATGCCAATTTCACTTTTCTACTTGGAATTTAGAAACGGTGATCCGAAGATCCACCTTCACAAGTAGAAAGGGGAAATGAAACTTTTTCTAGTTTTCCATTGCACACATATTTTAAGAAAAGAGACAAAGGGTTTTTTTTTGAATGCCGTGAAAGGCGATTTCATTTGTTGCCGTGAAAGGCGATTTTGCCGTAAAAGGCGATTTACAAGTCTCATCCATTATGAAAGACAAGAATTGTGATTTTTGTCTCTAAAAGAAAAATAAAGTACAATAGAAATCAAGAAAAGGAATCTGACTTCTCATTCGATTGTGGGGACACGTTCAGATCGACGGTCGCGAGTCATGTATGGGCTCCTCCATCGTCCATGCAGATGAGAACACGATGCTTGGATTCTTGGCTCGGCTTTCTAACCTCAGATTTTTAAAGAATAAAGACCAAGAGAAGGTCTTATATCCGATAAAAAGCTAAGTAAACGGGCTGAAAAGCCACGTTTTAGCCATGTTGGTAGAAGAAGGGAGGTCCTTGGGGGGGTGGCCCCCCAAGGGTGCTTCAATCACCTTTTGGTGGTCTTTGCAGCAGAGTTGCAGGGCTTCTAGATTTTTTGTCTTCTTCGGGGGGAAAGCGAGAGATAGATCCGGATAGCACTAGCCTTGTTTCCCTTTGGAATGCCCTCCTATTTATAGGCCTTTGGTAGCCATTTAGGAGGGTTTATGAGCATTGAATGCATTAATACTCATAATGGGAGGAGTTACAAGTTTTAAAGCATTTGTTTTGTAACTCCTTTTTCCTTGAATCTGATTGGCCGATGGAGAATAATGAGCTTTTTAATTGCCTTTAATCCCCATCATGGGAGGAGTTTCATGGCTTTAATGCCATAAATCCTTTGACTTGTAACTCCCATTTGCTTGCTTTTGATTGGGCCGTCCAAAATAATGAGTTAATGACCGCATTAACTTGTCATAAAACGGGTCATTTAACTTCATTAATTGGTCGCCAAGTCGCTCGAAGAGTCGCGGGCCGCGCCGCGTCTTTTGGAATTCTTCTTGCGATGACCGCCGGTGGATCCACATGTTGTTTGATGTCGGATGGCGATGCAATTTTAGACATTGATCAATGTCAACGTGCCGGCAACATCTGTCCTGTCGATTTCACGATCGGGCGGGCAGAAAGTGTGCTTTCTTTGTCGGCCGGTTGGCGAATTCGAGGCATCTAATGATCATCCAATGACTTCGGCGTCGAATCCGTGATGTTTGACGAAGATCGACGGATTTCATGCACGAAAAATCAGATTTTGGAAAAATCACAGGGGCCAATCAACTCGAAACGCGAAAAGGACCCGAAAAAGTGGGTTTCCGGCGACTTTTGGGTCGCCGGAAATTCCATGGTCGCCGGCGACCATGGGCCTTGGGCCCGTTTTTCGGTCGCCGTCCGGTCGCCGTTTCTTCGCCGTTTTTCGATCTTTTTTCATTCTTTTTTCTTCTGATTTTTTCCTGACATTTCCCCTCATTTATTGGCCTGATTCTCTTGAAGAAAACCCGACGAGAAGCCACGCAAATCGGAGCACAAAGTTTCCTATTTTTCTGGAAAGCCGAAGACTTTGTTGTGCGGTTTTGCCGATTTTTTGTCAAGCATTGAAACTAGGCCAAACGATGTCGGAATGACCTGAAATTTTGACGTGGAGCTTCTTGAGCATTAGATAGGACCAACCATAGGCTTTGGTTTGAGTTTTGAAGCCTTTTGGGGCCCCGCAAACGCTAGCCTTAATTTCGCCATGAGAGAAATGCCGAGCTTTGACTTGTGATCAACCGATGTCCGATTGACCTGAAATTTGACAGGGAGCCTCCTGAGTAGTAAGTAAGACCAACCATGGGCTTTAGTTTGAGTTTTGAAGCCTTTTGGGGTCCCGCAAACGCTCGCCTTGATTTCATCTCGAGGAAAGTGCCGAGCTTTGAAACTAGGCCAAACGATGTCCGTTTGACCTAAAACTTGACAGGGGACCTATTGGAGTCATTTTGAGATGATCCATTAGCTCCAATTTGGATGCCATGATTCCGGGGTGTTCCGCTGCCGATGGGCTTGTTTTTGCTTCCCGAGAGTTGATGAAGGGTCAAACGTCGTCCGTTTGACTTGAAACTTGGCAGGGGGCCTTTTGGAGGTATTTTGAGACCATCCGTAGGCTTTGATCGGAGTTTTGAAGTCTTCGACACTGTCGCTGCCGGGAGCTCCTGTCTGGCTGTCGGAGGAGTGAAGTTGGGCCAAATGATGTCGAAATGGCCTGAAACTTCATATGTACCCTTCTTTTGGCTGCTTTGAAGGATCTTGCAGTTTTTGTTTGATTCTGACAAGATCTGGTGCTTGAAGTGGCGCCTTCCTATTTATGGCAGGATGTGGCTCCATGTAGCTTTTGGTGTTGAAGGGACATAGTGACATTTTTGGTGTCAACATGAAGAAAGAACTTGTGTTCATTTGGCTAAGGCAAGTGATCTATTCAAGTTGATATGCATATGGGTTCATGGATTTGTGATTTGGTATAAATGTCTTGATTTACTAGGTTTTTCATGTTATGATCTTACTTTAGTTAATGCAAGCATGTTTAATAGCTTTCCAAACATTCAGATTTCATATCTTTTAGTCAAGTCTTGCTTTTGTTGAAGCCTTTGGATTTGTTTTGTTAAGTAAAGGTTTCAAGGATTTTGAAATGGGTTGCTAAGTTAATGCCTTGTTTTAGTATGAAATGAATGCCCAAATGTGAGCCTTGATAGCATGTATATGCATGTATTTAGTTTGCTAAATCAGGTTGGTAAGATTGTAGAAAAGAAAGGAATGGAAGAAGGACCAGTGCACTGCAGAAATCTGAACTGTGTTCTGATTTCCGCAGTGTACGCGGTCGACCGGCCAAGGGCGCGGTCGACCGGCGACACAGGGTCAGGTTCTCTGGAACCTGACCAAAACACTGTTCATGGAATAAAACTTACAACTTTGAGTCGACCGGGACCTACGCGGTCGACCGGCTCACAGTGCACGCGGTCGACCGGCCAAGTGCGCGGTCGACCGGGCACACTGAATTTTCACTGTTTTAAGCTGAGTTTTGCCCATTTGCTTTTCTTTTAAAATTTGAAAACTAGGCTATATTAAGGACTTTAAGTGGACATTGTGTGAATGGAACTCCATGCTTTATACTAACTTCGGGGACACCAATCCATGTAATTCAATAATAGAGTCCCAATCAACCAATGGCCAATGAATAGCCTAAGCTTGCACTTTATAAAATTATCGTGTTTTGAAGTGGATTTAAGACCGCAAGTTATGTCGTGTACTCGTTTTGAAGTCAAGTCTTTAAGCTCGTTACAAGATATGTTTTAAGCTCGTTACAAGATATGTTTCAAGATGTGTTTCAAGTATTTTCAAGATATGTTTCAAGATGTGTTTCAAGTATTAAATGGGGATCACTTCTATAAGTTGTGAGCATATATATTATGCATCGTGCTAGTCGTGTCTTGTCTTGTCGTGACAAGTGATTTCCCCCTTTATTTTCGATATGTTTGAATCGTGTTTAGCGTGTTTTGTGCATTCATGAACTCAAGTGAACACCACAGAGCTTGGACTGCCCTTTCAGTCTGATCCACTGTCTGGGGGTCCTTAAACATGTGAACTAACTGCAGATTAGTAGTGTATTTATTACACATCGTGCGTGTCCGGTTCCGCGGCCGGAAATCCCGTCTTTGTGGGAATCGTGTCGTGCTATATATTATGTATATTCGTGCTTGTCGTGCGTGCTTGCTCTTTTCATTATAAATGATAGAGAAAGGATGGGCTCTATGTGGATTTACTATTCATGATATATATGTATGCATTCATGTTAGTTTGTCTTCGATTTAGAAAGTGTTTCGTAAGTATTGTTTTACTTTCAGCAAAGTATTTCTTTATGTTCTTGATTAAACGATGTTTTACATGCTTTCACTTAAAAATGATTTCTTGCCAAACCGTTGTGTTTGATGCTTGTATGTTGGTGACCAGGTGCAGGAGACCCTCCCTTTGAGGAGGAGTGCCAGGAGGAGGCCGTTGGGCCCAACCTAGCCCGTGAGTGGCAGCCCGATGACGTCATCTAGACGTTGGGGTAGTGCATGAGTTCCGTTGGATCACTTTTTGGCATTTTGATATACTTACTTATTTTTGTTAACTTTACAACTTGAATTATGGGAATGCCTTGTTATGTTTCATTCTGATATTATGTCTTGATGTCATTATGTTTCCTATTGTGACATGATATGATAAGATGTGATTTGCCACGCGCTTCCGCATACTTGATCGTGTGAGTGGGTTGTTCCATGCGTGTTTGCTTGGAACCCTCACCGCGGGAACCTGTGGGAGGTCTTTTAATCTTTCAAAATTTTTAACTAACCGCCGCGGCCTCGGTTCGGGGTCGCGACAAAGGAAGGCCACAACAGGCTCAGAATAGGACACAACAGAGAAGACAAGTCTATGCAGTCAACAGAGCTGATGTAGAGGCTTCAGGAGATGTTGTGGAAGGTACACTCCTTGTTTGTGGATTTCAAGCTAGGGTTTTGTTTGACCCTGACTCTACTCACTCCTTTATATCTCCAAAATATGCAAAGATTATTGATATCCATGCTAAGAGTTGGATTATATTTTGACTGTGGCTACCCCTATAGGTAAAGATGTTATATGTAGGACTTTTTACCCCAGTTTTTCAGTTATCATAAGAGAGTTAGAGTTACAAGCTGATCTCATTTTATTGGAGATGTATGATTTCGATGTCATCCTAGGGATGGATTGGTTGACAGGGTATCATGCTACAATGGATTGTTTCCATAAGACCCTCACCTTCAAATTAGAAGAGACACCAGCAGGGGTGTTATTTCGAGGAGACATGAGTAATCCTAGTACAGGGTTTGTTTCAGCGTTGAAGGCTAATAGACTCCTGAAAAGTGGATGTGAGGCCTATTTGGCGTTTATCACGGAAGATAAACGGTCCTAAGGGGTGGAGGAGATCCCAATTGTTTGGGAATTCCCGGATGTTTTTCTGGAGGAGATTCCAGGTTTGCCACCCATTAGAGAGATAGATTTCACTATCGAGCTATTGCTAGGGACCGCTCCGATTTCCATTGCACCTTATAGAATGGCTCCGACAGAATTGGGAGAATTGAAGACACAATTGCAAGAATTGTTGGAAAGGTGACATCTCCTATCTTAACTATGCAACTAGGGTGATAAGTGCTACAAACAACTTGTTTCCCTACTGGTGTCGTGACAGTTAGAATAAATTCAAGTTCATTAATAGGCACATCAATCAATTTAGGAAACATAGGAGATAAGAAAGAAAGGGTGGATCCAGGATCAAACAATATCTTAGCTTCTACTCCATAGACAAAGAGTGTACCTTCAACTACGTTTCTTGCTGCATTAGCATCCACTTGATTGAGATGATTTAGACGACTTTGTTGCTGAGGTCTGTTCCGATTCTGGTTCGGTCTTCCTTGTGGTGCATTTCTATTTTGCTGAAGTGAACGGGCATTCTGATTCTGTGGTTGTTGACGAGGTTGCTGTTGCTGATTTTGCTTTTGAGGTTGCCTTGGTGGATTCTGAACCACTTGTTTGTTTTGTTGTGGTGC
Organism: Camphora micrantha; assembly: GCA_003546025.1. Classification (NCBI taxonomy): domain Eukaryota; kingdom Viridiplantae; phylum Streptophyta; class Magnoliopsida; order Laurales; family Lauraceae; genus Camphora; species Camphora micrantha. Next base: position 13,829 of record QPKB01000732.1, read on the forward strand.
TTGCCTTTGTGGAGCCCTATTGCCTTGGTTTCTATAATTTGGGCAATCTCTCATTTGGTGACCCGTGCTACCACACCTGTAGCATTGACTAGTGACTCTGTAGCATTGTTGGGAAGGGTGATTCTTTCCACAATGTTCACATCCACCTTGCACTTGATTGTTCGGATGCTGTCTTGGCCTCTTACCTTGATTAGATTTCTGGCCATGCTGTTGTCTCTTCCTCTTTGCATCCTTGATAATCTGGTTATTGATATCTTCAAACTTATAGGCTCTCTTGATGGCTTCTTGAAAGGTAGCAGGTGGTACAACACTGGAAGCATCCTTAAGAATGATGGGGTTTAGTCCCTCTAGGAACTTGGTGATCTTCTTTTGCTCGGTGTCTACAAGTTCTGGTGCGTACCGGGACAGTCTCTCAAATTTTATAAGATATTCAAGGACTGTCATGCCTCCTTGTGTGAGTAGATGAAATTCCACCGCCATCTGCCTTTTGATGTGAGATAGTACATATTTTTCAGTGAATTGCTCTTTGAAAGTAGCCCACACGATATCATTAGCAATATCTTGATAGCCATCCTTGAGTGTTTTCCACCAAATGTCGGCCAAGCCAATAAACATAGAGGCTGCTAGAAGAACTCGCTGTCTGCCTGTGCATTGAAAAAGGTTGAAGATGTTCTCAGTGTGGACTAACCAGTCATCTGCTGTCAAAGGATCCCCGTTTCTGGTGAATTCTTTTGGGCCTCTCTTCCGAAAGCGTTCGAATAATGTATTTGGGTTGTCGTCACGGTTATTGATAACAATCTGAGGACCCATGTGTTGAGGCTGTACTTGTTCTGGTCTCCTGCCCAACACTTCCAACGACTGCCTCTGTACCTGTGCCAATTCCTCGTCTTTCTTGGCCATCTATTCTTGGAATCTGGCTTGTTGTTCCTGGAATCTAGCTTGGTTCTCATTAGCTTTCTGTTGTTGGTCTACCATCATTTGCATAAGTTGCTGAAATTGATTTGACATAGAATTTTCCAGTCTACTACCACTGTTACTACCAAAAGGGTTTGCATTCGATGTGTCTCTGCGGGAAGGCATAGTGCTGCAAAACCATTTGTTGGTACAACAAAATATAATAAATAAAGCATACCCTAATGTCCCAATTGATACTGACAAACGAACTTTCTAACGGATCCTCTCCACGATCCTATGTTTCTAGTTTCTTTTAATTACCCGAAACATTTATGCTCTGAAACCAGTCCTGTCACGCCCCCAAACCGAGACCAATTAACCAAGTCCCTAATCCGGGGCCGTGGCGCGACAAGTTAGAAAATTTTTTATGCATCGCGCTAGTTTCCCACGGGTTTCCGCAGTGAGGATCCCCAAAACCGATTACTTTATGGTAAATCATATCCACAATAAACAACATGGGCGGAAGCGGTGTAGCAAACACTTAGTCCGATTAATTAGGTAAAATGGACAATCAAACCTGTGCATCATAATGAGAAATATATCATGGCAAGCCCATAATTAGTTTAATGAGATATATATCATGGCAAGCCCATAATTAGTTTAAGTTACAATACCAAAAGAGATTTAAATTTTACAATCCCAACATAATAATAAAAGCCAACAAGGGCTATTAAACAAGTTCCCAAAATAACAACATCCATCTCAAAAAGTGATTCGAAACTCAAGACCCAACTCGACATCTAGATGACATTGTTGGGCTGCCACTCACGTCCAATCGGCTCACCCTCCTCCTCCGCTCGCTCCACCTCAAAGGGAGCGGGCTCAATATCTGACACCAAACAAGAAGTATCAGACACGATGGTTTGGCAAGCAATTAAACAGATAAAAGAATGACTATCATTATAAAATATTATAAAAGATTTATGAAATATCTAAAAGTCCAAATAGTAAGTATCGATGGACTAGAGAAACCATTTCTGAATCATTGATAATTTAAAGAAACATAATAAACTGAGTAAAAATATTGGCAATCCACATTTAGTTACATTCTCTTATTACCGAAGTAATAAGATCAAACAGAAACCGTTGCCACTACCCGTAGGACCGGAATACAGAACCGTTGCTATGGCTGGAGCAGACAGAATCCAAACTGCTGTTGGCAGATAATTTAAAGATTCTAAGCTGGGTGATCAGTCCAACAAGGTAACCTAAGCTTAGTGGCGCCTTTCAAAACCAAAACCAAAACCGATACAAGTCAAATCGTAGTAATACAGTTTCGAAATCGATAAAATGACTACTCCTGAACAAATACAGACTTATAAATTTAGACGAACTAAATGAGTAACCTTACCGATATTTTCAGATATGGCGAACCACACAATCCTAATTCAATTCAATTTATAGAAAAACATACAAATTTACAAACTTAGAATAAAGTAATATGTAATGGTTCAATGGTTTACCAAGGTCACCTCAATTCACATTTAGTCCCTCAAATCGGTTTATGAGCGAAAGGTTTGATGCCACTGAAGATCTCCAATAATTGAGGATGTGTCGCGACCCCGGACTGGGTCCCATGGGCCTAATTCGGGATTGGAACGGTAAAGATGAAATTATGTGGATGATGAAGGAATGATACACAATCTTACGAATTAATTTAAATCAAAACGTATACGAGTCCATAAGAGACGCCACTCGTACACGCGATTTCCCACAAGTGTCCGCGGTGAGGATATCACATCGACATGAATATTTCTTTCAAGTGTGGAAGCGTGTAACAAATCTAATTCATACATTCAAGTCCCAAAATAACAAGATTAAACATATTTAACACCAGTATCAAAAGGAGCAATGATTATTAGCTATTTCCCAAAAGAAAGTTAAAGTTTACAACGATGTCATTTAATTACAATTCCCAAAAATATAGGCTCAACAAAGGCCAATATAGACAAAGTATCAAGTTCCCAAAAGAATGGTTAATTCCTAACCCAAGATGTTACGTGACTTAAACACCCGAATGTCTAAACGACATCATCGGCGTGCCACTCAACTAGACGTTGCGGTTCTCCGACCGCCTCCTCGTGCTCCTCCTCGGGAAAACCGACGACAGGACCTGAGTACCAAAACAAGGGTCAAACACGATGGTTTGGCAAATGGGAGAAAATATATGACAATATAGAAATTACTTTGGAAAACATTTAAACCTGTTAAAACAATAACTCTCATAAAACAGGATGATCATTTATTCGAAACATAAATGCAATATAAAAGATGGAAGTATTAGGAATTTTGTGTATTGCAATTTGATGGATGTATTATCATTTTAGCATCATTCGAATTTTCACACTTCCATTGATTTAGAAAATCTTGAAATCTTGATTTACTCATGCATTGTTTTAAATCTTGTAAATCATATGTTTCATGCATGTTTTGATTGGATGCATTTTAATTTGAAAAGAAGTTTTATGAATCAAGCTAGCCTATGTTTTAAAACTTTCAAATCATTTTAAGCTTTTATGTTTCATGATTTTAAAAGCACTTAGATTGAATTAAAATCATGTTTCCAAGCTTGATTTAATGGCCCAAAGACCCCACAAGAAAATTACCTTTTAATATGCATTTTTGGGGAATTTGGTCCCTAGGCCCGGATCGACCTGCAGTGTGCTCGGTCGACCGAGCCCATGGACCCGGTCGACCACGCACACTGCGGGTTGACCAGGCAAAGAGCCGTTAGGCTACTTTTCAAACGGTCAGATTTTTGACCGTTAAGGCCGGGTCGACCGGGTAAGGTACCAGGTCGACTGGGGACACGCCAGAACCCACTTTTTGGGTATAAATAGAAGCTCATTCCTAAAGAAATTTTGAGGAACAAAGAGGCCCTCCTTGAGATGTTTTGAGGCCAATCAAAGGGGAATGAGCTATGGAAGGATAAGGGACATTTGGAAAGCTAAAGCTTGGTTTCATTGAGTTAAATCACTAAGTAAGCTTTACTTTTTCTAATCATATGTTTTCATGCTTTGCTTTAATTATTGGTAAATCTTTTCTAGCATGATAAACTATGATTTGTAGTGTCCTTAACATGTATATGTTTTGAATTGATTTATTGTTTTGGATGCAACACTTTGATTCAAACCAAGTAGTACTTAAATTGGTATATCTAAGTAAATCATGTTTTGTAAACATCTTTGAAATTATATGTAAAATGATTCCTATACTTGGTTGAATCTTTGGTTGTTGTTTTTCATCATAAGAAGACCACTTTCAAATCTATCTTATGTTTTGGATTCAACAACTTCACAAATCATATGTACTTTTGTTTTAAAGTTTCACAACTTGCTTAGCTTTGATAGGTATATCATTTTCAAGTTGTATTTTAAGTACATGTAATTTGTCCCTTAATTTCAATCAAATCTATTTTTGTGTTTTACACTTTCAAATGCTTTAAGCATACATATATTAAGCTTCATTGTTAATTTGATTGAAATCCTTATGCATCACATGTTTTGTTCTTAAACTTTCATAACTTGCTTGAACTAGATAGGTAAATCTTTTATAAGTTGTTTTTAACATGTGATTAGCATTCTTTCCTCAATCATAAATGTTTTTATGAGCTAAAACTTTTAAAAGCCTTTGGCATACATTTATGAGCTTTAATTTTCAAATTGATTGAGGACATCATACATATACATTGTGCATTCATCTTTGCATTCATAGTGTGTGTGTGTGTGTGTGTGTGTGTGTGTGTGTGTGTGTGTGTGTGTGTGTGTGTGTGTGTGAATTAGATTTTCACTTTCATATCCGCCTATTTAAGAGGCAATTGTATTGAGCTTAAATTGTATCTTCATCAAGTGTATTTAGACACTACTTAGAGAGATAACCAACCTTTTGGTTGAAGAGGTTATTGCTTAGTCTAAGAAAAGCATAGTGTAAGAGGTTATTGCTTAGCTTTGGAAAGCATATTGTAAAGGTTATTTCTTAGCCTATTGAAAAGCATAAATAGTGGAAATCCGGTGGGGTGTTGGATCACAAGCCGGTAGTGGATGTAGGCATTGAGGCCAAATCACTATAAATCATTGTGTTATGGTTAATGCTTTGTGATGATTGTTTTTGTTATCTTCCGCACTTTAATTCTATATCATCACTTGTGACTAATTGATTTTAAAGAAGTTAGAATTTGGCATACTTGGTCACTTATTAGAAGCTCACCCTATTCACCCCCCCTCTAGGGTTAGGATCCATGGACTTATAAGTGGTATTAGAGCGAGGTTACTCCATTTTAGGTCTTAACAACCCGGAGTTGATCCTTATCTGGATTAGAACCCTAGTGCTGTGTTTTATTGCATATCTTTAAAATGATTTCCACTATGATCTAAAATGATTTTTCCTTCCTAACTCATTATTTCCCCAAAGAATCTTTTCACCACTCTAAAATTTTTTTTTGAGTTAAATCTCCAAGAGTTGGTGCGACTTCAAAGTGAACTCTCAAGGACAACCTTTTCAAGACCTTAGGTGAATTTTCAAAGGTAGATATTTAGACTATCCTTAAGGCCTTGAACCTCTCTAGACGAACCTATTCTATTTAGTTATATCTTATTGTTGGTCTTGTTACATTCGCATTTTGTTTCTATATAGTCATATCTCTTAAAATGCAATGCTTCTTTGTGATCATTTGATTTTGTCTTCATGTTATATCTCATGGTTTTCAAAATCCTTTGATTGCAATATTATCATGATAGATTTGCATTTTGATCATATAGTTATATTCTTTTATGCAATTTATCTTGTTCATCACAATGCTGATTAGTTATATCATTAAAAGTGATGAATATCCATTTATGATGCTTGATGGAATTTTGTGTTTGTCACATCATTGCTCTTAATCATGTTTTCAAATTCAATTGGTTTCAATTGGTATAATTTTCGATTGTTGTAATATCCAATTGATGTCATATATTGAGAATGTGATAGACCATGTACATTGGATTGAACTTTATAGTTATATATGTTTGTTCCATGTTACATTCCATTAGCATCATAATTTTTCATGTTTGCCACCTCTCTTGCTCATGTAGGTAAATATCATGACCACCATATTTATGTGATCATAATATTGGTTGGTTAATAGTTGAAGTTGGCTTCATGTTTGAATTTCATTTCATTCATCTTGCACTTGATAGTAATATTTAATGATTGGATGAAATGATTTCAAAATTTTCATAGCGTATGATTTTCTTAATTTTTATCGATTGATGCTATGATTAGTAAACCCCATAACATCATGGATAGCTCTAATTTGGATTTTTTCCTAATAGTTGTATTCTTTTTAACTCCATTTTAGAGTGATTGATTTTATCGTCATATCCTTGAATCTCAATTGGTATTCTTTATTCCAATTGGTATCCATGATCGCATTTCTCCATGGCCTTGCTCTTTATATTGGCAATTTGATCATATTGAGCTCTATAGTTATATGTGTCTAATTCTTTCCTTGAAGTTTTTCCTTAATTGGTAAAACCATCTTCTTCTTGCTCCAAATAGTTAAATATTTGTCAAAAGTTTGACAAAAGAAGAGAATGGATTGAGGGGGAGTGTAAACCTTCATAGGAAGTATTAGTTTTGATCAAATTGACATTTGAATTGGCTTTGATGAAAGTCCGGGATCCTAACCCTAGAGGGGGGGGGGGGGGGGGGGGGTGAATAGGGTGATCTACACTCAATGACTAATTATGACCAATTTTAATTTCTTAACAAAACAACTAGTCACATGTGATGATTAACAAACAATATGCGGAAGCTTAAACAAAACAATTACCACAAAGCAATCAACATAACACAATGATTTATAGTGGTTCGGCCTCAATGCCTACATCCACTACCGGCTTGTGTCCTAACACCCCACCGGATTTCCACTATTTATGCTTTTTGCAAAAGGCTAAGCAATAACCTCTACAATATGCTTTTCCAAGGATAAGCAATAACCTAACAATGTTGTTTTTCTAGGCTTAACAACAACCTATACAAGATGCTTTTTCTAGGCTAAGCAATAACCTTTACACAATGCTTTTCTTAGGCTAAGCAATAACCTTTACAATAAAGAGATTTTCTCTCAAGGTAGTGTCTTCACAAAACACTCTAAGAGAATACAATTTAGCTCAATTACAATGCCTCTTAATTAGGCGGATATGAAATTGAAAAACTAACTCACACAAACACTATATGAATGCAAATGTGTATGTTCATGATGTGTGAGTGCGATAACTTCAATCAAGTTTAAATGAAGGCTCAATTTAATGTATGCTTAATGCATTTTAAAGTTTAAAGCTCACAAAGATTTGATTGAAGTGAAATGCAAATCACATGTTATAAATACTAACTTGTGATGATATAAAAATCAAAGCGTTCACAAAGTTGTATGAAAACTATTTAAGACTAAACATGTGATGCATGTGCTATGTTATTTTC